>VZRS01006246.1:363945-603035 GCA_013398055.1 Ifrita kowaldi
GTAGGGGGCTGAGGGAGCCCGCGGGGCGGGGGTGGGCAGGGGCTGTACGGGTCTGGCAGAGGCTGTAGGGGGCTGAGGGAGCCCGCGGGGCGGGGGCGGGCAGGGGCTGCAGGGGGCTGAGGGAGCTCTCGCGGGGAGCTGGCGATGTCCCTGCCTGTCCCCGTCGGCGAGCGGTGCCCTCCGTCCCTCGAGCCCTCCCTGCCACAGGCCCTCCGTCCCGGGCTCCGCCGCCTCCCCCCGGCCTGTGGGGGCCGCTGCCCGCCCGCGCCGGCAGGGAGCGCTCCTGGCTGTGGCGGAGCATTGCCTTCCTGACTTCTTAAACAAAGGCAGTGCGCGGAAGAGTTAACCCCTTTGCGGGAGTGTGTTTACCAGGCTGTTTTCGTGTACTTTCATGCATTCTAAAGACATTTTGTGCACTTCCTTGTATAAAGTAGTACCTGCAGTGACAGACTAATGAATCAGGGAAATAACAGGTAGCTGAAAGAACTGAAATTAAATAGAAATGTAATTTTTTTTTTTCCCCATGGAGTTACCAAAGAACAGTGTTAAACCGATGGCAGCGGAGAGTTAGGAGAATGTCCTGAAATCTGTCCAATGAATGCATACATTTTTTGCAATAGATGGATGAAATCAGTAATTTCATTGGAGAGAGGCATCAGCTTTGTACATCAACATGGTTATAGCGACATACAGTAAAAAACTAATTTGGCTAATAAATAAAATTGTAACTGCTTTATAGTCCCAAAAAATGTGCTGGGGGGACTTGGAAGGCAGAAACAGGAGCTAATTATCGGAGTGCTGTGTCCTAACTTATTCAAGCACTGGATAACACCTCTGAAACTGTTAAAACACCTCGCAGTCTTAAGAAGTGGTTTCGCTCTTTCCTGTCTGTTTCTTCCGAACTTCTTTTCTCATGGGTGCCACACATTCTGAGCATCACAGAGGTGTAAGTCCAAGTGTGGCAAAGGTAAAAACTGTAAAAAAGAAAAGTGAAAGAAGACTTCTGAAGCAATACGTATCTTCTGATTCTCACTGAGCTTTTGCCTTGGCTCACGCTGATAGAAGGAAGCAAGCAGTTCTGTGTTCATGTGGTCCATTTTAAGTTAAATGATTTGAAGCTTCTAAAAGTCATTATTTTCTGTAGCTTTTACATTATGTACAGGTATCCTTCAGTACACGAGGATTATCTTGTCCATATGAGCTTTTGGTGTCATCTTGTAATTTGCATATTAATTGCTCACAATCTTTAGCAGTAGAAAAGTTAACTGTCCACAATTCAAAGGATTTCTTAATTGTAAAAGGAAAGTACTTCATGGCAAAGAGTGTAGCCAGTAATTATCTACTGCCAAGTGCCAAAACACATGTAAAATGAATGTTAACTGCTGGGAACAGAAGGAAGTTGATTTCTTCTGTGGCAGTTTGAGGCTTCTGGCATGAAAAAGAAAATAATTGTTCACATATTCTGTTAGTTTCAAATGTAACAGTATTTTCTGTGTGGTGATGGCACTCAGGAGAAAAAGTGTAAGAACTCTGGAACTGAAAATTTAGAGGTGCGCTAAGCTGTACACAGAGGGACCATTGTGCACATGAGTTCTGAGCCCTTCTGAGGGCTTGTATCACAGCTTGCAGCCGGTGGGACTTCTCCTTTGTGCACACGCTCACCCTTTATGTCTATGGGCAGCAGCAGAAATTTGGTGGGTTTTAACAAATCCCACCACCTGATCGTAGCCTCCTGTATGTCATCCCCTCACAAAGCCAGAATGAAAGGGTTAAGCCTCTTCAGCAGGATAAATGTTCATGTTTCTCTTGGATTTAACTGGAGGATTTCTCATGAAAGTCATAAATGTGAAACTTCTTTAAATTTGCCCTTTTGCTGTATAAAAGAGTCCAGCTGGTTTTGGTTTTGCTGTGTGCAGCTGCAGATACTTCCAAAGTTTAGAAAAGCATAATAACTTGGAAATATGTGCCTAAAAAAGTCTATGCGGACATCTAATAAGACATTTGCACACTTTTTGTACCACAGCCTGAAGATCTATCGAAACACTAGAAATAACTTTATGTATTATTTCTTCAGTGAGAACGTTTTCAGCTTTTGTTGTTTTGTGTACATTGGCTTAGTACTTTTAACTTTCTGTTTTCAGATTTATCTCACCCATATTTTTAATTTTCTTCTTAATCTTTGTTGTATATTTTATTTTCAATACTATTTCATGTAATTTCGTGTATAGCTTCAGACTCTTACCTTTTATAACTCCTGAATAGCTTATTTTATGGTGACGTGTCTTGCTGCATATGCGCTGTTAATGTAAATGTGGTATTTCGTGTTGATTAAGGTATGAAGTTCTTGAGGGCATCTGTTCAGGTTTGCATGTATAATTTCTTTTCCTACAATGTTTTACTTAGGCCTTTTCTGAAATGTCTGTATTATATTTTCTTTACCTTTCTGTACAGCGAATCCCTCTGGGCTGCTTTTCTGAGAGCTCTAATTATCATGCTGTCTCTAAGACAATTACATAATTAAGTGGTTTTCATTTTCATTCTGAATTTGGCAATTATAAGAAAAACACTCAAAAGTGCATCAGCTGCAATATGAAGAAACTCAATCAGTAAAGGAAAATGTAGCTAGAAGAGAAACAGTTGAGAAGATTCTACTAATAACCACTAAATGAAATGAAAATTAAAAAGAAATAAAAAGAATTGAGCTTTCTGGACTCTGAGACTGTTACTTTATATTATAAACTTTTTGTACCTTTGATGATTGCAAAAATGTGATGCTCCAATGAAAATTTACAAATGTGATTGTAGTAGTTAAGCATTTCCCCAGGTATGGTAGAATAGAGTGCTGAAAGGGCAGCTGTTTTATTGTTTCATAATTTTCCATATTTAATATTTTAAAGATAGATTCTTGTTTTGCCCTCCCTACTTCTAGCACTGTGTCAGTCACGTGTGTGTACTTTTCATGTTTTATTGAAACAGATGGCATATCTCCTCTTTCAAGGCTTAGGCAAGGGGAGCGTAGGAAATAGGGTAGGATTAAATTATTTTGAAACAAGAAGACATCTTTCTCATATCCTATTTCTCGTACACCTGTTAGTCTTTCAAGCAAGCCGTGACAGTAAACGCTCAGAAACAGGGAGTGTGTTTTGGTTGTGGTGTTCTGAAAACCCTGCCCTGTTCTTCAGTAGTCAGTTCCTATGACTACCTGTTCTGCAAAACAGAATTCTAAAAGTTAGCAGCTGAGCTTGACAGAGCTCAACAGTAATACTCCTACCAGCCACAAAGGGAGCAGATTAGGCATTTTTTCCAGCTCTAATAGAATACCTCTCCCCTAAATCCACCAAAGTCACCCAAGGCTCAGTGCTTTCGAGAATCAGGTCATCTCTTAAAGCATATAAACATGAGTTCAGAAGCCTGATTTTCAGCTTTTAATTGTGAAGATGTTGGACAAGCTGAATTTGTACAGAAATACTGCAAAGTCAGGGTTTGTAGAATTTAATATATGTATATATGCTCTAGGGAACGTTTGGAATGCTGTGAGTAAAATGCATCTTTCTGGCCTCTGGATTCTGTATTTATCATACATAAATGTGTGAAACATTATCTGGCAACCATGCAGTGCAGGGCTTGTGAGTAGAACAGCAGTGGCATGTCTGGCAGTCCAGATGAAAGAATGGCTTAAAGCAGTTAGAGTTCCTGATTCAGTCAGAAGTTCCACATATGGTTATGCTGCACATCGGTGTTCAGTCAAGTATTTGTGTTGTTTGATGAATTTCCATTGGATCCTGCAGGAATGTTCAAATGCCTGCCTGAGATACTTATATTTCTATAAGAGTAGTGGCTATGAGTATTTTTAATTTTAACATCTACTGTAATACTTAATTAATACAATAGTTGCATGAAACGTACAAGACATTTATTTGGGGGCTCAGTCCTAACCGACTGCTGATAAAACAGATTTCCCAGAGCATGGGGAATTCTCTATTTGTGTCAGCATGTTTGTGCAAATGGCATAGAACTTGATCACAGAGGAAACCTGGTCAGGCAATCATTTAAAATTATCCTCTTTCCTCATGGTAAACATCATTCATAGAATTGAGACCTTCAGGACATGTTTTGAAATATATTTTAAGAATGCTATGATTCTAAAGCTATAATTCACTTCCAGATTTATGGTAAAAAAAGTTAAAAATGAAGTGCCTGCAATTTAGCATTTAAATCAATCTCTGAGTTATAGTGAAACTCAGAGTGAAACCTATCCTGGTAATCGTGAGTGTCTTAACTTCTTCATGTGACCAGGAGAAGGATTAAAGGGGTCAGAGGTCTCAATCAGTAAAACATATCCTGTTTTCCCAGAGTTTTCCAGGGACCTTCTTGGTGCATAATGAATTATTTTGAGACGCAAAGCATCAGAAATTTGAGCTGGCATAATGAAATGTGTGCAGTTTAGAGCTGTGCATCTCTAACTCCATGGCTGTCACATGGCTGTGATATGTGGCCCATAGCTAGTCTGTGGTGTTCTGTTAAACAACAAAAGTGGTACTCTTTTCATTTTCCAGGCATGGGAGTAATCCACGAGAAACTTGAAAACATTCACAGATGTTTGGCTCCAGAACCTGGGAAGCTGGTTTGAAGGACTAAGTTCTTGTGTGATATTTTTGGGGGCCTAAAAATGCATATGTCAGGTTACATTTTATATCAGATATTTTATAATCACAATCAAATGTTTCTCTAGATTTCCCATAGATACATTTTTCAGTTGTATCATAGTTTTTCTGGTAAAACACACTTCAGATATCAGATTTTTATTCAACATTCACAAGCCCACATTTGCTACTCAGCTTTCAGTGAGCAGCCACTGCTGGCGGAGTGCCAAGAAGGTGTCAGTACAAATTCACATTGAGAAGACAGAAGATTGCATGGGCATGTTAAGATTCATTATTGATCAGAACTTTGTCTCCACAAATTCAGGTTATTATTTTCACTGGAGTCAAGAGTCATGCTGCTTTGATGAAGAAGTAACTTGGACCTTATCCAGCTATTGATATTTCTAAAGTGATGATCTGGCTCTAAATCTGGTGGCAATGATGCATTGCCTCACCACACAGATCTTATTACATGTGCCTGTCATTAGTAATGCTTCTGACTTCGACTTTTGCATGCCTTGAACACACAGCCTAGTGGTTTTTGTTCTAATAGGTTCTTTGTGTAAGACAATCCTTTTACTCTTGTATAGTGATTCCAGTGGATTTTTTACTACTGGCAATCATGCAAAAAAGTTGCTGGATGTGCAAATTTTGCTGCTTGGGAGAACGCTGCAGTACCAGAACACTTTCGTGTAAACAGGTAATCTACACTGGTTTTCACTACAGAAGTTCTAAATTTAATATGAAGTTCAAAATGACATGTCATTGTCTTAAAAAATTCTAATTTCTCATATTCATAAATGTCTCTGTATTACTCAGCAGTATTATGGGCTAGTAAAAATTTTTACTGCAGCACAGAGGATTCCAAAGTCAGTGGTCCAAAATTTCTCTTTTCTTTGCTAGAGCTTGTATGAGTTGATGGAAATGTTGGTGAGGTACAAAATGAGTAATGAAGCCTGGATTTGGTCTGGTGTTTTTGGCTGCCAGTGACTCTACCTCCCTCGGTTCACACTGTGTGACACCACCTGTACCATAGCAGCAATACCTGCAGAGTGTTCCTGTGGAGCTCTGGCAGAGCAGCCACTGCAAATCCACCCACACCTCCTGCCCTGTGAGGCTGAAATGCAACCCAAGCAAGGCGAAAGTGATGTTGCTTGGAGAACAGAGGTGGTCTGAAAGCCAGGGTTCCCTTTTTTCGCACATGCGCTACCATCAGTTCAGTGCTTGTCTGACTGCTTAGCCAGCCTAGATAATGAGATGCCAGGTGATACTCCTGGTGCAGTGCTGAGCAATATCTTAAGTAAAAGCTTGATGAGTGGACCACGTACGTTTGTCCCTTCAGGTGAAATTTTTCTCACTAAATTCAGATACTGGCTTTACAGATGTCTGTTCTAGGTCACAGCCATCACATTTTACTGCATGTCTGTGTATAGTATACTGTTGTATGCTACACTGTACAAGTGTACTATTGTAGATGTCAGTGTTTGCTGTTGTAGATACTCATATTGATAATTTGAATGCCTTATTTCAAACTAATGCAAAATATGACTGTGTTCCACTTTGTATGTTACTTTACCATGAGTACTTTTTTTTTTTAATTCCCATTAATCTATTTGCAGTGAACAAGTCTGTTCAAGAGCTTGGTCTTCCAGCTCATTAGTAACAAGAGAAGTACATGGGATTCTAAAACTAATTCTGTCTTAACACTTGTCCAGCTTAACTCACTTTCAGGGATGTTGTCAAAGTCTGATTTTGGAAGAAATCTTTTTGATGTCATATTAACTCCATTTGGAATACAGGTGATAATAAGCAAAGGACATTTGTTAGTATTTCATTATTTAAGCTTGTATCCAGGCTTTCTACTGTGGATGTATCTCAAGATTTTTGTGTATTTTTCATTTGTCCGTATGTCTTCAGGCTCTTGCCTTTTGCCGTTTGCTCTGTGTTCATGCATTTTTCATAAGTTAACTAGCAGAGTCATTGCTGAAAATATAGTAATTTTTGCTTTTTTATTTTATTTGTCATGAGCAACAAAAGCCCCAAACGTAATTCTAGCTTTATATACCTTCCTAAATACATTTTATGCATAGTATGGATTCAGTAAACCCTTTGACCTGGTTGAAAGGATTTTCTTGTTTGTTTTTCTTTCATTATTTTAAATAAAGATAAATTAATGCAATTTAAAACTTTCCACTAAAATATGTATTCATCATTACTGGGGTGCATAATAACAGGAATCCCCTGACTTTGGCTTTATTTTTATTTGAAAGTATTGAAATATTATTTAGTTGAAACCTCAAGCAAACCAAATCATAGCAGTGCCTTGCCTCCCTGAGTCTTGCACTTCACCCACCACAGAAATTAGAATATGGAAAAATAAAAAAATCTAATACCAATGAGTTAAAACCAGCACAATGCAAAAGAAGATAATTACATTGCTCAGCTGTCACAAGTGCAACATAAAAAAATGAAGTGACTCATCTCCCTTCACAGGCACAGCCTGCTCAAACATACATATATAATTATTTATTTGTATGGTTTTGATTCTTTAGCCAAATGTCTCTACTTTATAATGTGGTTTAACCACTTGGGGATTTTTGTTCAAAGAGTTAATTTATAGTTTTATCATTGAACCACAAAAAACTCTTCTGGGCTCCAATGTAATTAAGTCGCATGCAAGTGCTGTATATCATTAAATCTCACTCTGTATGAGTACATGAGTTCAAAGACAGCTCTCCTGCAAAGATACAATATGCAGTGATCAAGGGCTGCTTTCTAGTGAAGTCGTATTCCTTAGTAAACAAGTGTATCAGGCAAAAATGTGCTTAAGACCTAAACATCAAAACATTTTCATATAGCATTGTAATTTTGACTTTGGAGGTAAGTGAACAATTGGTTTAGACAATTTCTTAAAAGAAAGGGACTCATATTTATAATTCATAAATGTATTTTTGAGAGTTTGACCAATGATGTTATAAGCAAAATCTATAAAAATAGCAATATGCAAAAATGTTGTACAGGAAGTACACTGGTATGGAATCTTTGAATAATAATTGCCATTGATTTAGGAAATTTGACAAAATATGATACTCCTACTAGGTGGAGAGTCTGAAATAAGAAAGAGTTTTCAGAGTTGGAGATACACTTTTGTAGAGAATTTTTATGCAATCCTCAAGCTGAACAAAGTGTAACATTTTTGCCTTATAGAACTTAATGTAAAAGTTAAGACTGAGCAAATAGTATTCATGCTAATTTAGCCTTTTTTTTATGTTTCTTTTTTTAACTGGAAGTTATTCCAGGTTTTCAAAAAAAATGTTAATGGTTCATGTTGGCTGAAGTTACTTGGATGCATTTGAATTTTTGAATTTTTAGCCCGTGGGTTATTTACAAATTGTTTGCTTTGACTGTTCCCCCTGCTCTATTGGTTCATTCTGTTGAATCTAATTAATCAGCGTAAATTCCAATATGTGCAATGACTACCAGAGCAAATGAGTGGAACCCTTCTCTGACTGGCATCAGGAGGTGCTTTGGCAAATCAAACTGCATTGGCACACTCCCACATCTTTGTCAAAACAAAAACGAGGAAAAAAGATAAATCTAGTAAAAGCAGATCTTTTTGTGATACTAGTATGAAACCCAGAAAGCTACTGTTAAAATAGGAAACTTCCTCAGCTCTGTGAAAGTCAAACCATTGCAGATAGCAAGATTACAGAGTGAAAATAACTGTAAAGAAAAAACTTGCTGACTGCTGTCATTTTTTGTCAATCTCAGCAAATATCTACTCACAGACAAGCATCATGTAGTGACCCACTTCCTAGAACTGATTTTCCCTTCTTTTATTTTTTGCAAATCTTTTGAAAAATTAGTTCAAAGGGAATAAAAAGGGTGACACTATGGTTGAACTGTCTGTAATCTAACTTGGCTGAGGAAATGTGGCTGTTTGGTACGAGTTCCCTCCCCAGTTAAGGATAGAAAACAAGCCCTGTCAGAAAGGAGTTCAGCCAGTGCAATAATAGGTCTGCGTGCTAGGTCCTTTGAGGCTATGAGTTTGTTTGTGCAAACTAGAGATGCAAGATGAGCTTACTTAGATGTAGATCTTCAATATGGATATGAGATGGTGCCAGTGCCAAAAGAGTTTGGGAAACTGTCATGGGTTCAGTACAGATCCACTGCTGCCATCAGAGCAGCTGTGGGAAGAGGCTGAGGAGCTGGAGCTGACTCAGCTGGGAGCAGAGGTGTCTTTGCGTAGGCTTGTGAGGCAGCCATCAAGAAGATGGAATCAGACTCCTCACAATGTGGTAACATTCACCGGTTGAAGCAAGAGCAACTGAGATGGAATATAAGGGAAAACTTTTCACACGAAGGACAGTCAAGCAGTCCCTTTCAATCTGAATTGGGATCCTGTTTCACTGGAAGATGTTACTATCCAGCCAAACGTACTGTTGGGTGCATTGTTGGATCTCCACTGCTTGTCTTCTATCTTATGAAGTCATTAAAATGTTAGAAAAGAAAGTCACAATGCTGCTTTAAAAACCATTTGTACAGTGCACTATTGGAAGATACTCTGTAGCAATCTGTCTGGTTGAGAGCTATTTATTATAAGCTTATTTCACGAAATTGCGAAGGTGTGACATTACGACATTCCTCTTGTTTTTTCCTATATTTGGTGCATTAAAATTAAAGTTTGAACAATATTCATCAGATTTCACTGTGACTTTTATGAACTTTCTGATAAAAATGCTGAGCTTTTGCCTGATCACTTTTTAGTCTTTACACCTGTAGTACCATTATTCTCTCACAGGCCAGCTGACGCAGCTGTTTGAACACAGGTATCTTGACATGTCTTGTTCTTTTCTGCTTTTCTGTTTCTCAGAGTTCCCCTGTTAATCTCTGTTCAGTATTGCTAAGATAATGAGTTTACCACCAACCCTGAAGTAGGTCACAAATAAAGCCAAGCTCTTGTGGCCTCTCTGAATCATATCCCTCTTAAAAAAAAATTCTAAACCCAGAATTCTTTGTTCCTCACAGTAAAGAACTTAACCCATCATTGCTAAAAAAAAATAAAGTCAGTAAGTTAGAAATGTATCCAGAGACCTAAACCTGTTGGGTTTTTTCCAGCTGGTTAAATATGCCATCTTATTTTTATGGTTTCCCTTGAGTTTCCATGTGACAAACCACTATGTGCAGTTTAGCTTACAAAGATACTAAAAACAGAAGTTACAAATCTCAGACTTCAAAAGAAGGATCAGAAAATGCCCTCTGAAGATGAAAATCAAAGTGATAGCTTAGCCATGAATAGTCCATTCCCACTTTTGGAGAGATGAGATTCTGAGGAGAGGTACAGTGCACTCCAACAGAATCAGCTTCCCATACTTTCTGACAGCTGTATGGCTGATACAACCTGGGAAAAAAAATAGATTAAAAAAAAATAAAACCTTAATGTTTAATTCCATCTTTCCTTTCAGACAAAATGCAGTTCAATTCTTGCTTTGTCGGTGGTGGGATGGCAGGGGACACAGGAGGAAGACCTTCTTACATAATTTTGTCAAAGACCTGTGATGCCTGGGTTCTAGTACAACATAGCAGATGATGGATCACCTGGGGAGGGAAGGCTGAGTTCTGGGTCTGTGAATAAACCTGTATATTACGCAGGGCAATTAGATGTTTTACTTGCTGATTTTCTGTTGCCCCTCTTATAGTTTCCTTGTCTACACTTATAGGAATACATTCAGGAAAGGAGTGGAGTCTGGTGGTGTGTTTGTCAAGACCCTCAAAGGTTCTCTAAAATGTGTGAAAATTATATTCTGGCTATTTCAAAAAACTAAGAAGTCAGAAGGACAACCTGCATTCTCCATGGCTTGGTGGATTTTACCGATACCAGTTCTTGATTTGATTGTGTTAATTTCTAATCAATGCAAACATATTCCCATCATAAATGATCTGTGCTGATTTCACACTATACAGAAAGAAAACATTATGAAGGAAGACTCCAAAATAGTTAAAATATTTTTTTCATGATGGCTCAGAAGCTGCATTTTGCATAGTCCGTTCTCCTTTCAGTCCCTCCCTGGGAGCTGTTGTGTTCACAGCACTGTCTGCATGCTTTACGTGGAGCAAGGCTCTTCAGAAAGCTGCCTGTATTAAATTTGCAGGGATTTGTTTTGCTTTGTGAGGAAGGCACAGAAAAAGATATTTGGAGTAGAAGGTGGAGATTGCTGGCTCCATATGCAGCACTGAAAGCAAATACAGACTCAAACCGTACTTTCCCTTACCTTTTATATCCTCTGTGTATGTCCCAGTGCTACCTGCTTTTTTGACCAGTTTCATTCTTTCATTTCTCATTGCTGCTGCTACTGGGAGTTATTTGGGGCTTGCTGCAGTACCAGGGTGCAACTGCAGTTTCAGGAAAAACTCCTTCAATAAAGCAAGCAACGAAAGGTGACCTTAAGCCTAAAGGAATGCATCTGGTGGAGTGCTCACACCTGAATTAATATTTTGGAGGGCGTGCTATTGATGCTATCACTGCCTTTAGGCTCAGCATCTGCTGCTTTTTTCTCATTTGGGGGATTGTCATCTGAAGGGGTTCTTTGGGACACATGCTCCTTAACATGTACGATGAAGGCCAGGAATCTACCTCTGCTATGCCTCTTCTCTGTGATGCAGTAGAGGTTTTTCCACAGAGCACCAGTCATGCAGAGTTAGCAGAGGAGAGTTTCTGGATGTCTGCTGGTCTCTGCTGTCCTCCAAAGACATGTCTGAAGGCAGCATGGCTGGATGTGCCCTGTCAGACAGGTTCCAGTCCCAGAGCTGTCCTTTGAGGTGGTTTACAGGGCAGCTGGAGTGTCTGATGCCCTGTGAGGCTGTCAGTAGGCAGAGGAGTGGTAGATGGATGTCAGAAGTAATTGGTGCTGGGGCTTTCTATGAAAATTGATCCATAGCTGAGAGGGTGTAAGCCCTCACTTCTGGCAGAGAAAACACTTCTCTGTCTCACAAAAAAAAAAAGGGAACAAAAAGTACTTTGAGATAATGGATTGCATTTCTCTCACATCTGTGCTACCCTTTTCCAGGGAAGGGCAGAGTTCATGATTATGAATAATCTTGATTTTGAGAAGAAAGAGGAATGCCTCTAGAATCTACTGATGTGCGTGGTGAGGAAGAGTGATACAGAACACTGAGAGATAGGCTTAGAATTATAAATTACAGCTCTAAGCTAAGACTGGAACTCAGATTTTTATTTAATACTTAAAACTAGATAAAGGGTTTTTTGTAATGCTTTCTATTTTACTGAAAGAGAATATTATGTTTGGTAGCTCTGGGCTTTAGAAGTTAGGATTTGCAAGAAGAATTGCAAAAGAAAATAGGAGTTTTAAAAGCACAAGTTGACAGAAATATTTGCCATTTTCAATACACGTTTCTAAAGACAACCAGTAGCCAAGAAATAAAAAGGCATTTGAATCAGATGACAAAAAAATTCTTTTTGATTAGGGTCTCCTCTGGTGTCATTGCACTACCTATGATTTTTCATTGTATTCCTAAAACCTCTTTAGTTAGCTTTCTGTAATGATGAATTGGAGGGCATGGTATTGCCTTTACATCTGTCTTGTTCTTCAAATCTGTTATAATGACCTGTTCCAAAGTCCAGTTTAATGTCTATAGGGTTTCTAAAAAAAAAAAGAGAAACAAATAGGAAGAGAAAAAAAACCCCACCAGCCTTAATTTAAATAAGAATTACTATATGGGACCAGGTAAAATTGCTTGCTTGAGCCCTGCCAGACATTGAAGTACCAGGATGAGGAGGGAGGGCATGGAGGAGAGGAAGAGGGTGAAATGAGTGTCTGTTTAACATTTTTCATGGTCTCTATTATGCACGTGGGAAGAAAGCCATTCAAGGTGGATGCCAATGGCACAGAGATGTGATCTAAATAAGTGGGGCAAAGAAGATGAGATAGAGAAATTGAGACTAGACATTGTTTCTGCAGCAAAGAAAGGCTGATTTTGAATGCTGGCACTTGCTGGGAAGGGAAAGACGGACAGGTAACTGGGAAAGAAAGCCAGATGATACTGGGAATCAGTCATGAGGAGGAACAGATACCATACAGATCAGCACTTGGTGGAAAACAGATGTTTGATATTGTTTAAGTAATGCCTGATCCCATGGAATTATGGTGTGTCATTATATTTCCTTAACCCTTGTGAGCTTTAAATTGTACTGTTAATGGTCTTTTAAAGGCAGTTAAGTAGGTGGAGCCTCTCCACACATGGCACTTTAAAAGAGCTATGTTTTGTGAGGTTTTACCCATATGTATGTGAGTTGTGTCCTATCTGTCCACTTCCATCATCCGAGCTGTAAAACCTGGAGTGATATTCTCTACCATATTACACAGCTGAGAGTAAAGAAAATATTCCTAAGTGTTGGCAGTGGTAAGAGCGCTACAGAAAAGTGCTTTAACGAAACTATTTCTTCTTTATTCCGATGTGCATTTCTGTAGAAAACTGATATTCCCTCCAAAATTTTAATATAATGAAGGAACACTATAAAATAATTAAACCATTAGCCGTACATTTTGAAAAGAAACCTAAATGATTTAAGAAGAAGGGGGGAAGAAATATCACAGCAGCCTTTTAATAATCTCAAATAAAATACAGTGACTAACAGATAAAAATATCATGAACTTTTCTGGCTACAGAAATCCATAAGAAGCTCAGAAACAGCTGATGTAATTTGTTTAGTTCATTCATGTTAATAAAGACTTCATTTGTTTCACTATTAAGAATTTTTTAATTGGCTCAAATATGCCATTTGTTTTGACTTTATTTCACATGCTTAACTGCCAAAAGGTGTCTCAAAGTCCCCTTCTTTCAGAGAGGAAAAAAGTCTTTAGAAATAACTTCTCAGTTCTTTCAATGGCAGTACTTGAAAAATCTGGGTACAGGAAAGTTAAAAACCCAAAACCTCACTATGCTTCTTTCACCTGAATTCAGTCATCTTGTCATATCTGAGGAGGGATTCCTGAATTCACAGAATTAAAAAAAGGTGATTTTAAGAAACTCTAGTTTATTGGTGTACTTTCAGATAATATCTGCTGAAAAAATAGCTTTAATCCATTTGTATAGCGCATTATCCTTGAAATAAAGAACTGAAGAATAAGTAATGGGTTTCTGTACAAAAAAACCTTGATGTTCCCGCAGCTTTCCCACAATGCTCAATCACTTAAATATTTTGCCATTGTTTTCTTGTATTTATTTCAGAGTTTAATTCTGATATTCCTGCAGTCTACAGAATTCACCAATGAAATCCTTCTTTAAAGAAGCACATTTTCCTGTGCTGGATACACACAGCACTGAATATCTCCACTGGGGTCTCCAGGTGGACCCATTATTTAACTCCTTCCACTGAACTTCCAAAGTTCTTCTGTTGAACTTTGGGCCTTTTCTGGCTCAAACCTTGAACTCCTTCTTACAAAACTTCTGGTGACCGAGTGATTAGCAAACACAGGGCTAGCAAACTCTACGAGGTTTATCATAACTGCCTTACTAGTGTTTACTTTTCCTGGTGACATCCCTGATAAAGAGTTTCCACTTGTTTTAAAACAGGTACGAGACCCCTTTTGTAAAAGTAATCCACATTCTCCACGTAAGTCTCCTGTGCAGCTCTCTGGTGGTAGTGTCAGGCAGGAGTCATTTGCAGGCCCCACTTCCAGCTCTGCTGCGGGATTCCTGATGCCTCTCAGTTGAACCCTTTACGTTGTTTAATGCATTTTTATGTGGACAATGGAAAGGGTAACTTATCTTTCCCTTTGTGTCTTATATTGAGGGCTCATTGTAGCAGGAATCACTTGTAAAAGATGTCTGGGATTGCCTCTTGTAAATCTCATGGATTTTATCTCTGGTCTCCATTGTGGTTTTCAGGTATTCAGAGATAGAAGTGTCATCTTTAGCCTTTTTTGAATCAAAACGTAATGTGCTGAGCTCAGAAGTGCTAGGCAACATTATTGCTGAGAAAATACTTCCAGATAGCCAGTGGTTCAGTCACTGTGAGGTAAAAGTACAGCATATCCCATCCTTCTCCTTGAAGGAATCAATATGTCTGTACTTCCTTGACCCAGTGACGTTTTTTTGGCTTTTTCATATTAAACCTTGAGTGTAAGAAATATGAGCAATATCTCTCCTAGTCTTGAAAGGTCCAGAGACAAGAATCAGATTATTCACAGCAGCCTTGGTGCTTGTTACTGTGAGGAGAAAATCTGTATCATTTCAGCTACCAACGCTAACACAAGAAAATAAGGGAAAAGCAATGTTGTGTATTAGTCTTTCTAAACTGCAAACTGCTTTTTCAGCAATCAGAGCTGTACACTGATGCTAATCAGATGCTTACGTAATGCTTTATGCAAGGATGGTGACAAGAGCTGCAGTGATTAAAATACTCTTGCTTTGTTCGGACTGTGTTGTCCTTTCACTTCAAAAAAAAAACCCACTGACAAATTAACTGCTTGAAATGGATAATTCTAAAGGGACCCAAGAGTCAAACACCTTTCACTACTCTGCTGACTTTTCATCTAATTATTTTTTGTTGGGTTTTTTGTTTCAGTTTTTTTTTCTCCCGAGGTGCTTCGTGGAGCACACCAAGATGAACATCGCCTTTTTGCTGCTGCATCTTGGGACAGCTCTCTCATACTGGATGCACGTGCATGCGTTGTGCAGAGCGGCACATGGCTAAGATTAGGATGTGGTCTTTAGCTGGCATACTGATGAAAAGGCAACTCCTAATCTAAGACACATGCTCCTGCATCACTGCACATCCTGACTTAATACAAATTATAGCATTTATGTCTGGCCATGCAGTAGCTCTTTTTCAACAGAGCCGTGTCAGGAATTGGATTAGAATCTAATCTTGATTTTTTTAGTTAGTTAGTATCAAAAAAAGCATGTGTATACTAAATACATCTAGTGCTGGTTTAAATCTCTAAAGAGATTTCCTTCCTCTTACTTGTTTTCCTCCTCTATTATCCCTTTGCAAAGGTCTAGTCTCTGGCAGATGAGCCAAAGAGCACATCAAATATTAAAGACTTTGTTGAAAATCAATTTATTTAGAACCAATAAATGTGATATCCTAATAGAAACTGTATTTGAAGAATTTTGTGTGCCTGTATCCAACTACATTGTAAAAATGTAGTATGAATGTTTTGCATTTCAGATATTCAGTGGTATTGATGACAGAGATGGTGGAACTACTGTAACCAAGTAATTAGAGATATAAAGGTATATCCTAGTAACTCCTTTTTCTTTGCTAGATGACATGCATAAGCATCAAATCTGTCTCAATCAGCCTTAATCATTTTGAACTGATTATTTTGTCCGTGTTTCTTGTCTTAATCTTACCATAGTATAAGATAAGGCAAGCAACATTTAATGCAGAGTGAATTCAGTCAAAGGTAGTAGCAAATTGAAATAAAAGCTTATTCGAAGCTTTGTGGTAATAGCAGAAACAAAACAGAACATATTGAGTTTGGGGAAAAAACACTGAGAATATTTTTATACTAAAAAGAATGTTTATAAGGATATAAATATGTAGAATTTTTTTAAGTACCTGTAGCATATTCCTTGTCAATAAAATATTTTTACAACAATGTGAAATTGCTGTGCCAATAATATAGCTAAGGCCAAGTTGTGAGCAGGGCAGAATGTGAGATGGTAAAGAAGAAATTGTATCAGGAATTTGGATGATCTCCTTTTCCTTCCTCCATATTTCTTCTGGAGTCACCAAAAGCAAGAGTGCAGAGTTCTTTTGCTGCAAAGAGTGATGAATGAAGCACCAATAGCCGCACCAAGCCAGGAAAGGAAACAGGAGAAAGAAGACAAAAGAGAGAACAATGGTTGAAAAAGTACCAGATATATTTGTCCAAAAGTTTATACTATCCATATGTCAGTGGTCAGTGGTACAGTATTGTGAATATTTGCATCATACTTAGAGATTTCGACTGAGATCATGCTGTGTTGGCTATTTTAAAAGCACGTAGAAATGGGAATTTGTATCTAAAATATTCTGAGCATTTGAGACAAAGAGGGTTTGGAAGAAGAGCAGGTGTCTAACATACCTTAGATTCTGGGTTTGATTGTGGTACTGACCTGGTTTAGATTGTGGTCTGACTGCTGGCCAGAAACAATATATTTTAAATGTCTGTTTATATGTGAAATAATTCACCCTATGTCAGAATTCTGATCAGTGGCTGAGCCAGGAATAGATCCAGGTTACCTGGGAAACTAGTTTATTTCCTTATCCTGAGGTTAACTTAATATATATAATGTCGTCATAAATTAGCTGAATGAAATTGTCTCCTACCTCCCTTCATTTTAGATATTTGGTGGCATTCATTGTATTTCCACATTATCTGACTTCCCATAGTTATTCCAGTATATTAACACACTCACCAGATAATTTAATCTCTTCCCCACAGGAGAGCTCTGTGTAAAATATTGAAAAAAAACTTAATAAGAAATGGCAAGTAAAAAGAACTTGGTAACAACTGTCATATCTTATGTCAAATGCATCCTCTAACTCATAATGCCATAAATAAAAACAAATCATTAATGAGAATTACATTATGTTTTTCAAGCCTGCTGCTATTATAGGCAAAAATTATATGGAAGACAGTCAAAAACTAAAGAGGTAAAGATATTCCCACCTTTTCTGAGCTTCTACTACAATCACATATTCAATTGAATTGGGACACTTTAATGTAGCATTTGTCTCCTTTTATATTTACTAAAATATGAAAAATGGATTTGCTTTCTTACATGAAATATATTCAATAGTGGGATGCATCTTAACATAAGGTACCATTGTGTGTAGCTCTTCTTTTTGGTATGCTATTGCTCAGTCCATGACTACTTGGAATATACTGGAAAATGAGTAAACACAAAAGGGTTTGTATTCATGTCTGGAAATGTGAGGTAATTAAGTACCAAGAGCATGGCAAAAAATGCCAGTTCTGCATTATTTTGCAAGGCTGCTTTTCTTCTGGTGGGGGAAAAAAGAGGTTATCCTGAGAGGAGCTCCGCCTCAAAAGCTGGAGCGTAGCTCTGCTGCCTTACAGAGCCAGACAAGCTAAAAGCACAACTTGAGCTCCTGCTTCAGAAACTAGGGTATTTGGGACAGATTGGCATCAATATTAAGCCCTGTCTCTGTAGTCACTTATTCCAGCTGGGTATCTCAAGTGGAGCTGAGTTGTGGCCAGGAGAGATGTCACAATTTAAGATTTTGACCATTGGTTATAAGGATTTCTCCAGTACCGCTTTTACTTCCTGCTTGGAAAATCAAGATGCAATATTTTGCTTGAGACAAATTTCACATTGCCAAGTGAAAGCTTTTGCTTTTAACTCTGTCTGCTTCATCATTCGATTTTGTGAGTCAGGAGGTTACTGTACACACTGGGATCAAGGAAGATGTTTTGCACTGATTTCTGGAATGATTCTTCATGAGCTTATTTGTTTGCAGATGAAACCCTGTCACATATGCATTTGTCGTGACACTGCTGTCAGTGATATAACATTGATTGAAAAGAGATTTCCCCTTAATTTTCAGGAAAATTTTGACCCCCAAAAGGATTAATTTTATTTCTAGTTTCCTCACAGCTTCAAGAATTTCATTAAATGAATTCTATTTTTTAATGTGCTTTTCTGCTCTTATTACTCCCTCTGTCCCCAGAATGAGTCTATAATGAGAGTCACTACTGTTATGCTGTTGCTATATCTCATTATCCATAGACAGAAATGAGAACTGACCATGGCACAAGATTAATCCATTCCCATTCCAACATTTTTAACTTAACATGAATGGACAACAGCAGCATGTTTGCTTGTTCAGGCTGTGACAGGAATGAGAAATGGGACAAGGAGGCTCAAGTTCTTTCTAGGGATATGCTTTGAAATGTTTAAAGTCATGAAAATCTCAACCAATAGATGGTTTATATAAATTTTTCTAATTGACCATTTTTTAAACCTAAATATTAAATAGAGGAAAAACTAAATACGCTTTTCACTACATCTTGATCCTACAAGAAACTGGTGAACTGCTTGTGGAAACAGTAAAGGTAACAGCATACAGAAATGACACGCAGCATGTGGGAGTCATACAATCCATAAAGCTTTTCCTTCTCCAATATAATGTTGGTGAAGAAGCGTGTTGGTGTTATTTATGGTAAGGATTGTCAAAGTTGGATTGAAAAAGAGTCTGTTGTGTGAACATGGTCCTGTGTGTGAGCATAATTGTAAGAATTTTTGTATGTCTGCACCATCTCTAGATCATTACATTCCAGCTTGAAAATTTCCCTGAGAGGCCACACCCTTGGGAAAAAATTATATTGCTAATTTATAGTTGCCACTACTTCAAAAGTGTTGTCCTAGATATCTTGTTCTTTGGCCATCGTCGTGGCATATGCCAATATTTGGTGACAGTCCAATCCACATAGCTCAGTTCTGTTCCCTTCACATGCTGCATGTTTCTGCGGTGTTCTTTCAAGAGCATTACATAAAATGAGCTGATAGAAAGACATATGATAATAAGCATACACGCCTCAGGCTTCGTGGTTGTAAAATGTCATGCTTACACAGAGAGCATTGTTTGTTTGAAGTCAGCAGTCTCAATAACCCATTATGGCTTTGTTTACTCAAGGGCACACAGTAAGCCCTAGTTTCAACTCCCAGCCAAACACTTCTCTGCTGAAACGCACAGTACCCCATCTCACACCCAGGCTGCCATTTACCTCACAGGCATTATTTCCGCACTTATTTTTCAAAATATAAAGTTGCCAGCCCAAAACCAAAGCCATTTTGTGACTCAAGGGCACAATTATTCCGTTACTTTGTTCTTGGGTTAAGTACCCTTGAAGTACCATGTTTCTATTGCTCTGGATCGAGAGAGCACAATAGGTGCTGTGCTCTGCCGTGCAGAAAGGAACTGTGAGACTGTGGAGTAGCCACCTTCCCAGGACTGCAGAGGCTGAAAGACAGGAGAACCTCAGAAATGGTTGTGGGAGGAGTGAATTGTCTGGAATAATTTTGGTAAAGAACTTGTGCACAACATATTCTCACATATGGAAGGGAGGAGGAAGGAAAAACAGAAATCAAGCAATCAAGCTCCTTTGTTTCTTCACCCTTCCTATTTTCAGCATAAAATACAGGCAGCAGTAAAAAAGACAGGTGAGAAAAAGTGCACTTTTGTGCTGCTTTATGCTCTGAATTCCAGTCCATGTCTCTCCCCTACTTGTGCTGGTAATTGTTTCAGTTGAGTCAGAAGTCATGTGCAGTTTCAAATGTTTTGGCGGAAAACATTATCATAGCTGCACTTATATGGGTTTCAGGACATTTTTGGCACTCCAGCCTCTAATTCCAGTAACTGTAAAGAGGCATGTGGTAATTAAAACATTAGCAGAATTATCTCAACCTCAGATGATGTTTAGTGTGGGCTCAGACCAAGTTTCGAGCAAAGGTACTTTTCTTATTTAGCAAGAGCTGGTTTAATTTCCCTGTAATTTGGACATTGACTGGAGCTGTTTTTCATTAGCGTATGCTAGATGTTAAATAAATATAATTCAGATTATGAATTTTGGCAGCCGTGATCTTGGCTTATGTTTGAAGGTAATTTGTAGTTTCTTCACTTTCATATTAAGTTTTAATTCTGTTAACTTCTAGAGGAAATACTTAGCTGTGTAGGGTTTGGGTTTTTGTTTTTTTCTTTAATTTTATTAAGCTGCAAAATGAATTAATCTCCTTCCCTCTAAGAATATTGGAAAAGCAGGGAAAAAAACCCTCTTCTCATATTCAGCTGGATTCTGTAATGAGAGAAGCAGTTACAGGGCTGCCCATGGTGCTCCTTGGGGACATGGCAGCTGGTCACTTAAATCATGGATGACCTCTTTCTTGGGAGTGCTTCACAGTTATGTTTGAGGGGCACGTTTGCCTGCCGTTGTGTTTTCATGTATTTTTGCCTGTTTTGGCAAGCCTCTCAGTTTCTTGTTTCTGTTTCGTATCTCTAGTATAAGTTTTCCCTGTTAGTAGCTTCTTTTCAGTGTTGAGTGTAACACAGAATCTTGTAAAGCTTTTGCCATTTTCAAGCAAAATGAAATTAAGCAGGTAATAGAAAACCCTGTGCCAAAGCAATTTCCCCAGGCAGTAGTGAGTGGCACTGTGACCGCCTTTCCTCCTAACCCACTGGGCATGCTGTAATTGCTCCTGTTGCATAATCTGCATCTTTCAGCATATTCTCTCCTTATTTTCTCTGAAAGACAGTTATTTGCCTCCTTTATTCCTGCCTTGCTGCTGACCTCTTCTTCTGGACCATGATTGCAGCTGAGCCACATTTAGTGATGCGTAATCTTCCTACAGTAATTTTCCTACACTCTTTTTTCATTAGAAATCATGGTCTTAGTTCTTCTGTTTGCTGAGTGTCATTGCCATTTCTGTCTTCTTTTTTCCAACATTTTGTCTTTTTCACTTGTGTTATTAATAGAAGTTCCAGGTAATTCTGGGGTTTCTGTGTAGTTGTGTGGGTCTTTCAATACCCAGTTTGAATGGGACCCTTCCACACTGAACTTAGAATTACATGCTCATTTTTTAATGCTGTTGAGTTTGGCTTTGTGCACATAGGTAAACGTAGCAAGAGACATGGCCTGCCCAAGATGCAAACTGTACAAGCAGATGTATAGAGCACATGAAACTCAGAAGGAGATAAGCAAAGGAAGTAGCTCACTCCATTGCAAAAAATAGCAGTATTTATTCCTTTATTTTTCTGTTTTGAGATATTTCCATTTAAGACCCTCTTTGGTCTTAAAATGTTTGGAGTCTGTGTCAGAGAATCTGAATTGTAGGATAGAAAACACTTGGAATGTAAAGATTACTCAGATTTATGCCATAGACACGTATGGCTGAGAAGTGGTCTTCTGTTGCCACCAAGACATCTTAAATGGCAAAGTAGTTGAGCAAGATGTCATCATTCAAATAAAAAGCTTCTCCAGGCTGGGCAATCAAAAATACTATGTTTCCTCTTTATAAATAGGTATGTCCTACCGAATAAAATCAAAAGCCAAGGCAACATGGTAGCCTGACCGTGATGGAGCCCAGAGCAGCTGCCTGCAGAACAAGCCAAGAGAAGACTTGCTTCCTGCCATGGAGTGCTCTGCCAGCCCTCAGTGGTTTGCAGCCCAAGAGCTTTCTGTGTCTCTGTATTCCCATGACTTGCCACTGCCAGCTAAGTGGCCAGACATTATTGGGGTGGATTTGGATCCAGAGCAGCCCAGACAGCGGGAATGCTGAGGGACAGTGCACCCCTCTGCCATCAGCAAGAGATGAATATACTCACTCTGTTTGGGGGTGGCAGGTGACCTCGGAGTCTCTTCTTGAGCTAAATGTTTTATGAGCATAGCAGAACACTGATGCAGTGCCCTATTCATCAGAATGTGAAAATAAACTCTACTTGGGAGGGCATGTGTTTAATGCATGCTATGGTTCACCATCTTTTGAAAAGCTATTTCTTTGATCATGGAGTTGCCAGCAGATAAAATGTTAATTTGTTATTTCCAGAAGAGTACTGAGGAAAAGAAGAGTTATTTAAAAATAACTAAATCAACACAAAGCTGGGCTGATATTGAATCTCCATAAAACATAAACCTGATTCCTCTATCTGATAGAGGAACCAAAGCTTGGCTATGTGTCACAGCTCACTGGGTGTGACATTCTAAAAACAGCATCCGCTCCACTCCTGGCAGTCATTTTTAAAAAACAATTTGCACTTTATCTCTGTGGCACCGAGAGATCACACATCAGCCAACACAGTCAGGTATCCAGAGTGAATCAATGGCTGGCTTACCTCCCAAGGTCTGTCACCTAGTTTTATTACTGCTGACAGTGGAGCCACCAGTTAAAGGGCAGCGTGAGATGATCAATTTGTAGATAACACTAGATTTCTCATACTAGCTGAGCCTACTGGGGCACAGTTTCCTTTAGAGTAATGATAGTATCGAAGAACTTCCAACATAAACTCGCAAATAAGTTTTCCAGTTTTATTTGCTACATAAAGGCCCATGAATGCTTTCTTAAATAGCAGGATAAAAGACAGCAACAATAAGAGTAACAAACCAATAGGTATCTACAAGAAGCAGTGTCTCGAAAAAACATGCTTTTTGGCAACCAGAGGCAAAACCCCAACATAAACACATAAAGTGGATATAAGGCATATGGTAGTGGGATATAGTATCACATTTTCCATCCTCTTTAGGGAAGGCCACACATACTGTCTGTGAATGGGAAGCAGCTGGGAAGTAATCTCTATCAGCCTGAAACATACACTAGCAATCTTCATAGTAAGCTATATTTTGCAAATTACGCTACTTGAACTGCCAAGTGGAAAGATGTTTAATGTGAAGAGTTCAATAACGAAAGGATTTTAAGACAAAAATAAAAGTTCCATCTTAGCTTGTTATTATCTGGTATGGGAACATAAATACTTGTTAAGGACAGTTGAAGACTACCCCTACTTATAAAACTGTAGTGCGGTGGCCTTATGTGGTCCTATTGAAAGCAGCACTAAATCCCCATGTCGTGTCTCTGCATAGTCTTCCATCGGCTCCTCTGAGTGTGAAATTCTGTCAGAACTTCTGTTATTTCAATCATTTTTTTCATAATTTACTGCGTTTTGTAACTCTCTATGACTTGTACTCATCTTTGTTTCCCACTTGTTCTCTAGGTCTCATCATCATTTGCTTCTAAAGATTTAAAATTACTCTGGAGTTCTAATCCTGAGCATTAGTGGGGAAAGAAACTTCTGTCAATTATTAGAACAAATTTATTCAGTCACCTTGCTGGCCATGACTTGAGAACTCATTTTAGTCCCACATATTTTAGATGGATGAACGATGTGGGTGTGAATTAGCAGCACTTTAGTGTTGACTGTTAGAAATCAGATGAAGGATAAGTTAAAAAAATAGGTCCTACAAAATCATTCAGCTTTTTAATAATACCTTGGACAATGGTGCTATATGTTCAAGAGATTTCGTAGTTTGATGTGAGTTGCATCCTTTCGAGTTCAAGGAGAAAGATGTCTGCATGTTAGTGCAGCTGCTTTTCCTAAATACGGAAATTTGAAGGATCTAAAGTGAAAGTGTCTATCACTCTTCACTCCACAAGCCCATTAGTTGTTTATCCTACCCTGGCTTTAGCAAGAATGGCTTTAAAATAGTACTTGCAAACACAGAAATAAAGAGTGGCTGTGACTGCAGTTGGCAGAGAGTTTGGATGATTTGTCAAAGAGGGCTAGAGACAAGCTTTGTGCCTTGCCTGTGGTATTACCCTAAGCTGGACAATCAGAAGGATTTGAGGGATAGTGATGGGGTGTTTGTGAAGGGCAGGGGACAGAGCTTGGGAGCACCTCAGTCCAGCACTGATAGACATTGCAATATTCAATGAAAGGATGCCATCATCTTCTCCCTGCCAACTTTGTGTTTCTAATTTTGCACAGTATGTTTACATTCCCTTCTTCTTTCCCCTATAATTATTACATTACCTGTCTTCTGTCTTCCATACAGTTAGCCTTGGATTTGACAGGAAACATCTGATGTTATCTGAATACGAGTCAGAATCCATCCAAAAACACAGTTTATGTACCATATTGATAGCCTTGGGCTTTTGCAGAATTCTTGCTACCCATTATATAGAACCAATTCTAAAGCACAGTGTTGCTTTAAGCAAACTTTAGATCTAAAATCTGTGCCAGCCTTCTTACTGAAGGGCAGATAAGAGGTTTGCTCATTTCCTAGTGAAAATTCATTTTTACTGGTTGACTTGATGATTTGAAAAGGAAAATAATTTAAAATAGCAATAGTGTAGATAATTATGCAGTTTGAGTTCAGGAACAGGTTCTCAGCATTAGACAGAGTATTGTTTAAATGCTGTGGATGACAATGATTAAGGCAAATAATTGATATCCTCTTTAGAGTTTTACATCTGTAGCCCTGTATTCTCCTCAGATACTGTCAGGTGCATACTAATGAGGAATTGCTAATAATTGGTGGGGGGTTTGAGTATATGGAGCTGTGAAGGCAGGACTAGGTAAAGGAAATATTTTTTTGAGCAGTCCATATCTGGTTTGAAGCATCAGACATGTTTTATTTTACATAAACTGTAATTTCCTGGGAAACGCTGGGTACCTGTTTATAATTTTTCATCACTTTGATGAATGGTCAGCTTCTCAGGCTTCTTTGTTTTTTTGGCATTTTTGCAATACTCAACTAATCCTTCCTTAAACCCAACCTTTTTCATATCGACACACTTCTCTGTACACATTTGTTCACATTAGAAATGCACATAGATATTTAAACTCTTTACCACATGTTCTAAGATTACAAGATGACTTCACATGCAGTAAACTACCTTCTGAAATGTCTGAGTTTAATGGATAAGGTTTCTTTCGACAATGTGTCTTTGCTGTTGTTATGCTTGTGTGCAGAACCAACCCAATGGTAAGCATAAGGTAAATCTACTGCTGAATAACATCAAGGTCTTCCACCCCAGAAATCTTGAACAACACTGTAGGAGCTACAAGAGGATCAAAAAATGTACAATTATTTACAGTCTTGAAGATGACGATGATGTTTCAAATGGAAATTTCACTGTGCAAATATCAGTGCAATTCTAGAACAGAATAATTAGAAAGAACTTCAAAGCTGTTTTAAACCCATTCCAAATATCTTCTGGATGCCCTCAAGTGTGAAAGAGCAGAAACTGGGTAGGAATTCACACACTGGAGAGAAATAAAAAACCCCAAAGACATGTCTTAGTTGGTAATTCAGTCTAACGTATGAGAAGCTGCCTTCAGTTCTTTGCATGCATTCTCCAAGCACTCGATTTTGCTGATGCCTGCAAGAAACTGTAGAGTCATTCTGTGCCCTCAGAATGGGCATCTCAAAGGGAAATTAGTACTTGTTGTGTAGAGGCCACAAATGAAAAGTTTGCAAAGTTTACAGTGGAGTTCAATCTGGGCAATAACCTGTCAGAGGAAGAAATTTAAACAGTACTGAAAAGATCTCTGGTGCTGAATTCACATTTTAATTAACTCTGCAGAATTATAGTGACTAAAAAAAATAGTGCTTTCTAACTACCTCTTGCAATGGTCTTGATATTTTTTTAAAGGATGCCATTTTATTCATGGGACTAAGATTACACAAATGCCCAAAGCTACCGTAGATTCTTTTCCCAGAAGCATGGAACCTGTGCTCAATGCATTTGGAGCAAAGAGCTTCATTCCACCACACACTGAAAAATATCTCTATGGCTGGGGATGTTAGAATTCATCACACAGCCCTTGAAGGATGTCTGTCAGAAGTCTAGAGTCTCTTTAGAGACAAAAGAAAGAGAAAGACATGGTTTCTCTCATCCCTAAGTAGATAGGTGAGATTAATAATTCCCTAAGAGTACATATTTCTCTCAATTTTCTATAAAATTAGCTCATAAAGGATCATAGATACTGAAACTTCTGTGAGATCAATCTCACCCGGACTGTCTTGGCATGTTGGCATATCACACAACCTCAGTAACACTTGTAAATATATTCAAGAGGAGTTTTGGGATAACAGCACTATGCTGAGGTAGTAAGTTAATAAAGTTACTAACAGCCTTATGAATGCAATTAATTAATGAATACCTTGAAATTAATAGCCTAAATATATATCCAACTCTTGGTGTAGTCTAAAACATTAATTGAAAGGTCAAGATTCTTTTTTTCAGTTACTTTCTCATATGAGAACACTGGGGGATGAGGAAAATTAAAATATTTTTTGGTGCTGATGTTGAGGAAACTGGAAACTGAAAAGTGGAGAAGTAGCAAAAAATTACTCCTCAGCTTTCATAAATCTTTTCACTGTTTGAATTCACTGTGATGTGGTAAAAATATTTAGAAATGTTAAGAAAAAGTGTAAAGGAGAACAACTGTCTTTGACTACAAAACTGCCTGCAGTTGGTTTGTCCATTTATGTCTGTAAGGTCTATTTTTGCAGGTATAATTACTGTAAAGGTGTCTGTTCTTTGGAGTTCTCTCTGTACAAGTGTGTAAATTTAGTCTGTACCTCTGACAGGAACATCACCAGCCTTTTAAATTTTGATTCTTGGATTTAATATTTTAATGTTGAATCACCATATTGCCAGGAAAAGACAAATCCAAGGTGAAAAAATAAGCCAGAAGGCCTTGCCTGAAGTGGTCTTGTCACTAAACTAAAACAAAAGTGACACCGCCCCCCACTCTTAAACCATCATGAATTACAGCCACAAGTTTGATTTTCTGGTCTCAGCTTGGCTTAATTTTGCATCCTCATATTTCTTTAAGCTTTATATAGTTTGATTTCCTTTCTGCTGTCAAGAAAGAGCGAGAAAGAATCATGTTTCCACATAAATTCTTTTTTAGATTCTGTAATGTGAGATTTGTTTAATAAATTACATAAACAGATACTCAAACAATACCTTGTCCACAGTTTTTTGGCCTGAACCACTGACAATGCTGTTTTCTCTTGATCTTTCTGCATGACAAATGTTAGATTTTTAGTTCCACGGAACGGCACATGTCCAGTAACTCCATTAGTAACACAATAGTTTATTTTCTTGTTTGAGACCTCGAGATCTCATTGAGACTTCCAGTTCTGTGAGGACCTGAGCTATGTCTTGCCCCTTGTGCATGTCTGCTCTGCTGTCATGCCACCCCTGGCATGAGGTAGCCAGCCCAGGACATAGCCCAGGAGGGAGCCACCTGCACAGCCCTGCTCAGCTCTGGGAGATCAGCCTGGCCAGTGGTTGGGATCACGAGGACATTAGGGCTGTGTTGTCGAGTACATCTTACCCATAGTCTGGATTTTGCCTGTGGGATCTTTTACTTTAGGGATGTAAGTTATGTTTTGTGTCACACTGTAGGTCTCTGCATAGAGGATACAGAGCCACAGAAGATGCTCTTCTTTTGTGTGAGATGGTGGTTACCCGAGGCTATAATTCAACCATGCAGTGTGAACAGATAGCAGGCTACAATGAATCTCGTACCTCTCAGAGATTTTTTTTGGTTGCAAAACGATATATCAGGCACTGCTGAGTAAAATTAGTGGCCTGTAAATCCCACAGTATAAATCACTCGTGGGAAGCATTAAAACACATAGTTGGAAACATCAGTATTTCATCTGAGGTAATTGAATTAGTTCATAAATAAAAGAAAGATGTGTGACCCTTATTGATTTTTTCCTCTTTGAATATAATGGCTACAGAAGGGAAGGAGAAAGGAGAAGACAGGAGAGACAGAGAGGAGAGGGAGAGGGAGAGGGAGAGGGAGAGGGAGAGGTTTTTTGCAGACCCAAAGTGGGAGCACCTCACAAGGGCAGCAGCAGGGAACAAGATACTTATGAGCTAAATAGAATATAGGCAGTTTAAGAACTTGATCACAAGTTTGCTCTGCTGAATGTTTAGCAAGGTAGTCCCAACTTAAAGCCACAACCAGTCTGTTTTTAGGTAATCATCACTAGTGAATTCACCCTGTTTTAATTACAGCATACTTAATTAATTCATGCTGGTTGTGTCTGTGCTGCTAAGTGAGTACACTTTGAGCTGTGCCATGCAGTTCTGTTTGCTGACTGAAATCTCCTGGAGTATATCAAAGCCCCATGGGCATCCAGTTTTCCTGCTAGAGGACACTGGAATACATGGGGATACACTGCAGCTGGAATTCACAAAGAGAATTCAATCACAGAGATTCTCACATTGCCCCATGGCATAACCTCAGCTACTGTATCATGTGAAATAATTTTCATGATTCTTTTGCTTCTTTTTCCATCATTTTAGATACAATTAATATATCACATGTGTACACTCAGTAATATGCAGAGAAACTTAAAATGATGCAATTATTTTTGGAAGCGACTCCATTCTGCAGCTGCAGTTTGGAGAAATATGCATGTTTGTGGGCGTATTCAGAATATAATATGGTCAGACCACTTGTAAGTTAACTTGATATGACAGCCTATCCTGATGGAAATAGCCTGTAATCTGCATTACCTTTTGGTAAAAGAAAAGGCAGACAATTTAATTCATTTCTGTGATACAAGGAATTTTCTGACTAGCAGGCTGAATTTGAATGGCAAACCCCATTTTCCTCCTACTAATAGATGTTCTCTGCCTTCCAACTGAAGTAATTAAAACTTAGATTATTAAAAAAAAATGTAGTTTCTGGTACAGATTTGGTAGGGGCTATACACTGCACTGATCAATTCTAAAACATATTTAAAAAAACTCCTTTCTGGTTCTTGTTTCTTCTCACCTTCCTGTTTATCCCATTCATCATTTAAACTGTCTTTGCACATGGGATTCACCTAACTTTAGCCATCTAGATGTTAAAAATCTAGTCTAAGTGAGAGTCAACGAAAAGTAACAAAACTTTTCTGAGGCTGACAACAGTTAATCCTAAAAAAGGTATCTTAGCCAAGTTGGAATTAATTGCTCTCTGGAAGTGGGCTACCCACTTACCTGTTACAGGAAATGCAGTCATCTAACTTGGTGCAGAAGCCCAACTACTGTATAGGTAAAGGTAGGTGAATCATGTCTGTAGAGTAAAAACTGTTTGGGAAAGTAATTTTTAGCCACAATTTAATGTTTCCAGATATTCCTGTACATACCTGTGGGATTTAAAAAAACTCAAACCAACAAAAAAACCCAAAAGACCCAAACAAATAAACAAAAAAACCCCCCACCAAAACACATAAGCAGACAAACACACAAAAAACTCCACCATTCCAAACCAATAAACCTCCTAAAATGATACAAACATGTCTGGTTTCTACCAGAAATTTTCTGTTGACATCTTCTTGAGTTATCTCGAGAATCCTGGAAAAGCTGTCCTTTTATATCCAGATGGTTAAATAAGCCATCTAGATATTGGGTCTGCTTGAGACTTTCTGGAGCTACTGAGAAGTCCAGTCTTAAACTTCCAATGTACTGCACAGTCCCTGTGAGTTAGAGCTCTTCTTAGGTTGCCCTGCTGAAGTTTATGATGTGCATACGTGCTTTTTAAAGCTATAATTATTTTTATGTAAGAGTGAAACTAGAGATTTTGCATTGTTACTTAAAGTGGCTGTTTCTTGTGAGAAAAATTGTTTCCATTAAAAAAAGCAAGAATCTTTTCTTCTTCTCTGTGTCCTATACATGACACATTTTAAATACATTTGGTTGAAGAACGTGAATCTTCAAGCAGCATCTTGAATTTTAATTTTTTTTGGCAGCAAGCTTTCTGAGTTTATCAACCTGTTTTATCAGCTGTATTAGCCGAGCTGCTTAAGCCATCATTGGCTGAACACTTTGACTTCACTAGTCATCTAGCAGCATGGAGATTCTTTCTGGACTTTATTTTCTCCGCTGACTCTGTTGATACCACTTTTCCCTGATCTTCAGAGATCTGAAACAGTTGGAGAGAAATAAGAAATCTTCTTCCAAACCATAATGTCTGCAAGAATGATGGTGAAAAAATGTAGTTTATCTCTGATTATTTTAAAGGAAGGCTTCCTTAATCCAGAGTTATGAAGTTGTTGTTCTGTGACATTGTGACTGATGTTTACTAATTATTCTTTCAGGACTGCTTCCTTATAGATTCTGCAAATAAGAATTAGTAATTTAAGAACAATCTTCTGTTAAAAAAATCCTGATTTTGTGCATTAAAATGTTTGCTTTGATCCTCTAAAGTAAAAGAAATATCACTTAGTTACTTGTTCATTTTGTAGAGAACATAATTTAATCCTTCGTTAAACAGGAACCTCTGCCGGAGCAAGAAACAGCTACTGAAGCCAAGAATAGATAATAACAAGCATGTTTTTGTCAGTCGTGATGAACTCGTGCAGCCCACCAGTATGTGCTTGTTTGCTGCACATGGCTGGGAGGCAGCCAGGGGCTGTGCGTGGCGGGGCTCCCGCACGGCTCCTCCGGGATGTGCCGCAGGGCTGGCTGCAGGAGCACCCTCAGCCCTCTGTGGAGAGCTGGGCACCGCCTGTGGCGCAGCGTTCGCTCTGCCACAGCACTGCTGTTCCCGTGTGCTGTGCCTTCCAAACCTGCCGTCTTCTTGAAAGACTTCGTTAAGGCTCTTAAACACCAAAATTAGCTGTGAACAGCACAACTCCAGACCACTTACTCAGCTATTTTGTACTTTTGTGCTTCTAAGGTTTCCTGGTAGCTAAAATTCTGTTTTCTGTGGGACCATGAGCATTGCAGTTGGATCTTTCAGCATCTATCTTCCATTCAAACGTGAAGGGAGTCCAGCAACATGGCACTTCTCAATGCGAATGCCCTCAAGGGAGCGATCTGCGAGCTATCCTCACAACATATCCAAAGTAAATCAACAAGATGTGACTCTCCATGAAAGGTAGTTGTAACAGCTAATCAGTACAGATTACTTCTAATGCTACAACTTAGTGGCAAGGGCACTTTTCCTAGGATGCACGGGATTCCTGGCCTGGACATCCCAGTCTAACAAAGTTCAAAGGCACAGTTCTCTCTTCTGAGGTTGTGGCCTTTGCCATCAGCTTAAATGCACTTTTGGATATGGCCAGCTATCCACAACTGCCTCTGAAGATGTTACAGCCAAGACTCCAGAAGAAGATAAGGAAACAATACAGAGAAGCTAAATTTGCGCCTCAGATATTGAGCTCGTCTTTAACTGAGGCAGCCTGCGATCCTCATGTTTTCAAGTCAAAGTCATTAATTAAATAGAACAGAGGGAAAAAAAAATCCTGGGATCAAAGTCTAGCACCTGGTCAGAACCACAGGCATTAGTCAGGTCAATTTACCATGTCAGCTTTTGTTCTATCTCTTTTTATTCCTCTATCTTCTTCCAGCCTTGGGACCTCAGAGACCAGATTTAAAAATGTGGTGATACCTTTTCACAGTGCACATTTACAATGTTGTTTTCAGTAATTACTGAAAGGGAAAGTGCTTAGGAAAGGAAGAAGAAGAATACTTTTAGAGAGGAGAAAACTTCTGATGAAATCTGAATGCTGTAGAAATAGAAACCCAGCTTGACTGCAAGCAAAATTAAGTGGATGAAGCCAGGAGGTAGAAAAGCTGTGTCCCTCATCACAACTCTGCCTCAGAAGTCCTGACAGAAAAAAACATTGAAAGCTACAGTTTTTTAGAGCTGAAGCTGGCTTCTGAAAGCAGTTCTGGTATTTTCTAAATGTAAGAAGTGTATGTTTTAGGTTGGGATTTTTAAAATATAAAAGTTACTAATAGACTCATACAACATTGCAAAAGTGATATCTTGACACTAAAACTCCTGAACAATAAATCTAAACTCGAAATATTGGACCATTCCTTTGCCTTAATTCTATATTGATTCACTCACTGCATAATTAAAATTGACTTAGCGAGAAAAAACTTACATGTTATGACTAACACATTTACATGAATCCCTCAGATCAACTAATGATCCCATGTACCACATATTCATCTGTTTTTCAGACACCTCAATGTTACTAGCACTTTTGAGCGGAATTTGTACTTTTGAGGTTGAGGGTGATTGAAGCAATTTCTGAAATGACATCATCCCAATCCTGGATGGGCCAGAGGAAACAGAGATTTTAAACCAATACTGTTTGAAAGCAGAGCAGTAAAATAGTAAGAACATTTGTCAGGTGAGAGGTTCACAAAAATAAATACAGCGCTCTTCAGACACAAATTACTGGATAATACAGAAAGACTATGATTTATGAAAATATGATCTGCAAATATTTTCTGTCATGTACTGAACTTCTGCTGAAAATCGTAAGATGGTTTACTTTTTCTGACCCTCTGGTGTATTGGGGTCTTTTCTCCTATTTTGGTTGTTGTCACAAACATTTTGTCTTACAGAATCATTCATCCTCAGAATATCATCCATCCTCTTTCCCACAATCACATTTGTCTGTGCTAAATTGCCCACAGAAAAGCACCCCGCTGTCCTTCTTTCATGCAAGTGCCATAAGCAACCTTCTCACATAGGGTGAAACAAAAATACATGCTGCCAGTGGAAGGACTTTTATACTAAGTAACCCCTAAAACTAATTTTTTCCTTTAGGTGATGCTAAATAGGTGTCTTCAGCCATGCAGACCCTCAAGCTCAATTGCCCAAAGCAGTTACAGGCTTGAGCTCTTAGATACATCTCTCATACACTAAAACATCTTTGTATAGTCTTGTAGAGTGGCACAAAGATTAAGCTAAATAAATTTGTGAGGCTTTTGAGGAAGACTTGATTTTGATTGAATTGCTGGTTTCTGCTGTTAAACAAGGTCTCCTTTTTTAGTGCCTGACTAAAGTGCTCTCAGGTAAAATCCTTCAAGAATCCCATAGCTTATACTTAATAAGATTTAATTATTTTACAACTTATCTCTTTCCCATTAGTGCTCCCCCTGCATTTGCCACATCCAAAGGAGCAATCCAAGTGCTGAATTGTGAAAAATAATTCCAGTGTAGAAATATGAGTAATAACACGCAAGGTCAAAAAACAGGCAAGAGTAATTTGCAACAACTAAATTGCTTGATGTAATACTTTGGCTTGATAGACTTTAAGAGGTGGCTTTACATAAGTCAAAGGTCTTTGGAGTAATATGCAAATCAAAATCCTACCACTCTCCTAAATCCTTTTAATCCAGTCGTTAATCTCAATAATGACCTAGTTTTTGGAACCTTTACTGTGTTCAGCCACTTAATCACATTACCTAGTTTGCCCTTTGCAAACTTTTAGAGGAGAAATAAATGTACATAAATAGCATCCCGCTATAATGTAGCTGAAGCTCTCCTGAACAAGTGCAGTTTTATAGCAGAAAATGCCATAGCACCTGCTGAAGTTTCATGTAGCCTCTCTGTTTAACCAAAACTGTTAGATTTTTAGAGCTTTGCATAAAACAGAGGAAGAAAGAGGTGGACACAAGATTCTTGTACTTACCTGACAGTTGTTAGAGAAACATCAAAATGAAGAATAAGAAGCCATTACATACTCTGGATCTTTTTCTCCAGTTGCTGTGTGTTGTATGATCACTGACACGCCTGGTTTACTGTAAAAATAAATAATGGAGAAAATCACTGGATTCATGTGAGTTTTGAAATTTTAGAAGAAGAAAATTATCAACCATGATAACACATACAATAACTTTTTTACATATTGCTCTTGCAGAGAGTAAGAACTGGTTTAGATTTAATGGAAGACACAATTAATGTCAAAAATCCTCAAAAGGGAAGGCACAGACTGGATAAACCACGGCCTGTACAGCACTCAAATACTCTCCAATACCAAGCATGTTGAAGTTCACTTAAAGCAATTGCTTGGCTGGTAAATAGGTTCTGTGCTTTGTATCTAGGGAAGCTTGTCAGAAGAGTTTTACACAACAGAATGATGCATTTCCTGTGTGATTCCACCAATAAGATAATCACATACCTACCTGATTGTCAAATATCTATCAGACAGGCTAAGCGCACTTTCAGGTGATCTTGTAGAACAAGATGGGTGGATTTGATTTGATTTGATTTGATTTATATTTTATTTTATATTTTATTTTCTTCTGTTTTATTTTATTTCAATTTATTTTACTTTATTTTTGAAAGAACATTCTTATACCAATCATATTTTAAAAAACCCCAGCTCTTTTATCTCTGATATTTCATAGCCATCCTGCACTTGACTTGAAGTTAAATAGTGTTTTTAGCAGTTATGCCTCAGAGAGAATACCAGAGAGTAAAAACAGAACTGCACTCCCATGAAGTGTGTATAAAACCAGACAGTAATGTATGCACTCTCCATAAGAAGTTCACAAAGGCTAAAAGCATTTTCTAGTTCTCTGAAGCCTAAAAAACCGTGACAGATACAATGCATGCTCTAGTAACTAGATACAACAGCTCTGAATTTAGTTTATCATTATTGTGAGTTTCATTTTTGCAAACCAAGTGAAAGTAAAAGAAAGCCAAAAGTAGCAATAACAAGAAATGAATGTTAATACTACTGTTGAGGATCTGAATGGTGTGAGGAAGCCAAGCATCTGCTATTGAGTACAGCTTTACGAAAATTATACTAGAAATCTTTCACCTTTAAAAGAACATTAAAATCTTTGCCTAGATTTTCTCAACTATGCCATTCTCATATCAGTGGAAGTGATATAATTTTCAATTATATTGCATGGCCTGGTGTAAAATGTTTCAGAAGCTTAGCATTTTCCATCCCATTAGTGCATTTTCCAGGGTTTTTTATGAGCTAAAGGATGATTAGTTTAGCTTATAAATCCCACTATTATTTTGTCTTTTTAGCCTTTATATTATTTCAAAATAGTTCAGAGAATCATAAAATCATAGAAAGGTTCCAGTTCAAAGGGACCTTTAAAGGTCATCTAGTCCAACACCCCTGCAAGGATGAGGGACACCTTCCACTAGTTGGGTTGCTCAAAGGTCCATTCAAGCTGGACTTGAACATTTCCAGGGATGGGAAGCCGCAGATTCTCTGGGCAACCAGTTCCAGTGCCTCACCACTCTCACAGTAAATAATTTACTTCTAATATTAAATCTAGCCCTACCCTCTTTCAGTTTAAAACCATACCCCCTTACCCTATCTCTACACACCCTTCCAAAAAGTCCCTCCAACCGCCCCATGTCCTTCCTATGTTTGGGGCCTCAGACCTGAGCACAGCACTCCAGGTGGGATCTCACGAGAGTGGAGTAGAGGGGCAGAACCCCCTCCCTCAGCTTGCTGGCCACACTTGTTGGGATGCAGCCCAGGACAGGTTTGGCTGAGTTCATTACCACGCCAACCAGTGTTCCTTGTAACAGAGAAACAGAGAATGGTTAAGGTTGGAATGGACCTCTGGAGATCATCTACTGCCAAGACCCTGTTCAAAGCAGGGATCAGCTTTGAAAAAGTTCCAATTGCTCTGCCTTCCCATTCTTTTGAATAAAAGATGAGTATATGTACCAAGGGTAAAATTAGGCACACATATATAGATATATTTTTATGAGAAGAGCATGTAGAGTCTCTTCATGGTTAGCATTCACAAAATTGCATGTGTTGGCCTTCATAGAGCTGAAAATATCCTTTGTACTGAATTTATGAAGCTAAGTATATTTAACTTGGTCCTGCAAGGCTCTGCAGATTTTGTCAGAGGCTGTATAGGTTTTTACCATCCCTGATAAAAATTTTCCATAATATTTAACATCAACAATACTCCTTTGATCATTTGAATAATGGTGGTAAATATAATTTGCATGGAGTGCAGTGTAGGAGAGGGCAATGCTAGTATATGAAAATTACATCAAGGTAATATTTCATTCTCGATAATGACAAACAAAAAGGAGAACAACAGCCTTCTGGCATTTTTAAGGTGGCATTTCCTGGTGACTCATCCTTGAGGCAGTCTCTGAACACTGACAGATATTGCTCAAATGGTTACCTTTCCTTTTCAAAAATTGCAAGCCACTGCTGAGGCACCGAAAATAATGTACTTTTTTCAGTGATTTTCAAGACGTTTTCTTGATGAGCATAGAAAAAGATTGCAAATAATTTTATTTCTGTATAAGTGGCCACTGCAAAACAGAAATCAGCTAGAAAGATAAAGGATGCAGCAGTATGCAAATATAGCAATTGGAATGGAAGTTGACAAAACCAAATTTTTAAGACTTTTGAAACTTTTGCAGAGATGGGAAAGGTAGGATAGGGAAAACACTGTACTAATATCCACATATATATATACATCCCTGTTCCATGAATATGCTTAGTTTTATGCATTTAAATACCCATAGCAAGATCAGTGACCAAGAACACCTGCAAGTATCTCCAGGTTCAGTACTACTGTAAAAAGAGGAAGATTTTGGATGAGGGCTAGAGGCAGAGTACCTGAGCTAAAAGTACACTGGACCACAGAATGACTGAGATTGAGTTTTAGTTGGAGTCTCCAGTCTGACCTCTAGGCTGAGCAGTTTGCAATGCAAATTGCAAAGTGAGGTGAATTTGTTCAGGGCCTCACCTACAGCTTCCCTAAGCAGACTGTTCCAGTGCTCAACCACCCTCATCCTGAAGAGGCTTTGTTCTGTAACATGGCTGGATTTCCTTTCTTGGGACTTTCCACTGTTGCCTCTTGCATATGTCCAATATTATCCATGGGGAATGCCATCAGCTCTAGAAGGCAATCCTGTGCACATGAGTTGGAGCTTCCTTCTTGCATTTCATGTCTTTCTACATGCATGGACATTCAGGTGACTGTTCTTCCCAGTCTGAACCTGTCTTCATTACTGCTCCTCCTCCTCAGGAGGAATAAGTGAATTACATGTAGGAATTTCGGCTGCTTGCTTATGCACCAGATTTCTTTATCTGTTTCTTATGGAAGCAAAGGCCTGAAACAGATCACAGGGTCATTTCTGTCTTTCCCAAGAAGTACATCACCTGTCAAAAGTGAGTCAGCAATGTCTGTGCCAGTTCTGAAGGACACTAGAGACAGTTTTGTTCCTTTTAGTAACATCCATTCAGACACTGGGACCACAGCATTCCCCACAGCGCAGCAGGTTCTGTGTCTCCACTGGGTATTTGTGAATGAAGGTGTCTCTGGCAGAAGAGGAAATGTCTGATTAAGAGTGGAGTAAGTCTGCTGCTAATTGATAACCTGAAGTCCAGTGCTATATGACTCTAATGCAATCTGGCGGATCAAGAAAACTGTGCTGGCTCGTAATTCAAAAAGATATGATTCAGATGTGGGAAAAAAAGAAATAGGGGAAGAAGGAATCAAAATTGGGAAATCTCATCTATAGCTTCCATCTGAATCCTCCAAAGTTTGAGCCCTCTGTAATTTGAGATATTAATCTGGATGATCTGCAGAGGTTGGCAAGATGAAAAGGGGACACCAGATAACAGAAAAAAACCTCTTAACACTTTTATCAGGCTCAGTTTTCACTGTCAAGCACATAAGAATTGAAAGGGCAAGCATAAAGATCTGAAGCCTTTCAATACATAAGGCGTTTGAAGTATGCTTATATTGCTTTGGTAAGTTATTTCACTTGATCAGCAAAATAATGGTCGAGGGAACCTGAAAGGATAAAACAGTTATCAGATGGATCCTTATGAAAAGCCCAGAATGAAGATACTGGTGATCCCATCATCATCAAGAAGATGCACACAACAGTTCAATTTTGATTGTGTCAGGATTGTTTGGGTTTTATGTAAAAAATTCTTGTCTTTTGATTAGTATTCTTCTGTCCTCTGCATATCAGCTATAAATCACAGAATAATAATGGCAAAGTTGGTTTTGTTTAAATGCTTATTATACTTCCATTTTGTCTCATTTATACCCTAATCAAATAAATCACACAGAAAGTTGTCCAAGGGACAGAGCTAAAGGAAATGACAGTGAATCAAGAACTTATTGTCCTGACATACAAAGTTTTAACCTTTGTTAAAGGACATATATGTAGGCTGCAATGAAGAAGAGCAAAAGGTTGAGCTGTCTCAACCGCTTTCAGGCTGAAAGCACTTCCTCTGTTGTCTTCAGAGTCCAGCATCAGCCCAGGACATTGGCTTACACATTGCAAGTAAGAAAGGGCATGGCTCATTGGGGCTTACAGGGCCAGGTAATTTCATAGGAATGAAATAAATATTTTTGTAGTGCTATCTACAATTTCCATTCTTCAGGTGTGACAACTGTGCTGCTGGAGATACAAAATTACAAACATGAGTATGTGCACAGACTGGTCCTCTAGTTTCTGAAGGCAGCACAGACCTGTAGCCATGACCTTGAAGTTGCCTGTGGGGTCATCTGATGTGCCTAAGTGCCCATCGGTGAGTAAGCAGGCAAGAGTAGGTTGCATTCCCCAAAAGATTTAAAAGTACTCAGGTAAAAATTTACCATAATAAATCAAACTTCAGGTTAATAGGATCTTTATGGGTTTGTTTGTTTGTTTGTTTGTTTGTTTGTTTGTTTTTACTCAGAAATGTATGTTAATCACAGAGGTTAATGTTAAGATGCTAAAATATCACTGAGCATTAGGGCTGGATAGTTCTGCAAGCAGAAAATATCCTGAGGTAAGGCCACTTTCCTAGGATCCCTGGGAGGCAGATGTTACACCATGTGAGTGAAGCCCTAAAGGAGTCCCCACTGAGCCAGGCACTATACAAGCACACACAAACACACCTGCCTGAAAGAAGTTTCCATGTGAGAGGCCATGTTGACTCCTTGTCCCAGAACAGATAGCAGTACAAAAGGATATTTGGGATGAGATTTATTTCACTTGACTTCAGACCTCTGCAGTGCAGATCCCGTGTTTTAATTGTGTGGGAGGCCTTGGCTGCCCAGCAGCAGCAGCTTGGAGCCTGAAAACTTGATGCGCCTCTTCTGATCTCCCTGCAGAGTCAGGTCACTGGTGGTTCTCACGAGCTGGCACTGATCACTCAGTACCATGTACTTGCCTTCCTTGAAATAACTTATTTTGCACAGGACAGGTAATAAAACATGAATTAACAGTACCTTCCTCTGTGCTCAAGCCAAGATACTTATATATGATCACTTAAAATGCACCCAGTATTTGTTTTCTTTGTATACAGCATGCAAGAGAACAAAATTGATATAAACAATAGGCATTAAACAGTATGTAAGAAGTTAGTCAGAATTGTTATTTTTACACTTAGGCAATTGTGTTTTTATCCTATCTTTTTGTAAACAGAGTTGTCTGATTTTTTTTTGCCTGTTTGTTTTCTTTTTTTTTAATCTAGACCCAAATATGAAGAGGCATGAAAGCTAAAATAAATCTTGATTAGATGTACTTTAGGGTATATATAACTCCTGTGAGAAGAGGCAATTCATGTGAATGTAATGGGTTGCCTGGCAAAACTGTAAATTCTTCAAGGACAGAACAGAGCAGCAACTGTGCATCAGTGCCATTCTGAACCTGACAACAATACAGCGAGAGCTGGAGAAATGCTTCCATGAGGTTGTTCAGCAGAAAAAAAAAAGTTTCAGGACATTTAAATTACTTCCTTATTTTGGTCTTGCATTAACTAAGTCTTATAAGAAATCTGTAGATTCATTCAGATCAGCTGTATGGCAGGTGTTCACATTTTTTAAGACAAAAGTCCAAAGTCGCATTTTAGCCAAATGCAATTTTTCACCCTCTACCAATTTTTTTTCTCTTTATTTTTTGTGGCTTTAATTTTGTCATCAAAACAATGAGTAATTTTCATAGCCCTGTTCCTATGCTGCTGTGCACTATCACAAACATGTTTCTTTGGAAGTTTTAAAAAAAGTCTAGGCTTTCTTACCACTATCAAGCTCTGTTCCAATATGTAGGGGGAAAAAAAAAGATAATAAGTATAGAGCAAAATTACCGTTACTATAAAGTAGTATTTCTCAGTGTGCCAATGATTTCTTTGACCTTTCTGGTGATGTTATGATGTCACAACTCTGCAGCTTTGGCCTATTTTTTGCATAGCCTTCACTGGGCTAGACTTGATGGAAATAAACATCTTACATAACAGTCCGGCTGTGCACTCAGCTTTTTTCCCTTGTCTATTTTTTTTTCCTGAAGGAGATTTTCCCAGCATGAATTCTGTATGTGCAATTAACGTTTGCCAAATTTCATCTTTAAAATCTGTTAGGGTTTATAAGAAGATTAAGAGACAGAGCTGATGTGTTTCATCACCCTTCCTATGTAATCACACAGCTTTACACTAGGAAAGAGAGCAAGAGGCAGGTTAAAACTGCAGTAATTCCCTTGAAAGGAGAACTGAAATAGAAGGCTCTGAATGTGAGACTTTGTACTGCTGGGGTTATTTAAACCAAACCCTTTCAGGAAAGAGCAAAGATCAGATACAGATTACACTCACAGACATAAAAAAATACCCTGACCTGATAGCTTTTGCTGTTATGTTAATAGCAAAGAGAAGGATGAACAGTATTGCATAGCAGAATCTTTAACTCTTTCCTTTCCTTTTTCTTATAATTTTCTGGCTGACTGCATAGCAGGTATGTATACAGACGCAGACTGGACAGGAAAACTTCCTAAAGAATAAAGGATGAAATATGTGTGTAGAAATATTTTTTCCCAAAGTGAGTACAGAAATAGGTGCATATATACTAAGAAAAAAAATATGCTGGAATATGTACCATAGATTGGCATTAACCGAGTTGCATATACAGGTTTTTAAGTAAGGAAAGTTTACAGAAAAAATTTTGCAAAGCTCTCAGAGTTGTTTACTTTCTAAAGTAAAGTTGCAGGAGATACCATCAACCTCTGCTTTCAAAATCACTGAACGGTTTAAAAATAATGACAGTTAAAACATATTATTTTCAGTTTTCTTGTAGATAATTTTTTATTATTCCAGCCTTATGCCTTTAAGTCACTGTATTTTACTCCATAAAACTTAGGCAGGACAAAAAGTTTACTTAAAAGAAAATGAGGAAGCTGAAATTTACAGTAGTCATTGGGCACTTAAGCTAGGAATAATTTTTTCTTTAAATTCATGGTACCAGCTCTTCTTTCTTATACCAGTTTCACCCACATATCTCTGTTGGCATTAGTGGCATGACCTGATGAGGTAAACAGAATCCTAAATGATCAGGCCTACAATTACCAAATCAGTAGTGTTAAACCCTCTGTATTAGAAAAGAAATATTTGATATGTCACAGTGGACATGAAGTAGCTCCTTTTCGTTTTTAATAATTAAGTACTACCTGAGTTTGTTTCCTGCAATTAGCCTAAACACTTGTGTTCTTGAAAGAATGGTCTGTAGTACTACAGACCTGAATCAGATGAGGGCTCACCTCCATCAGTTCAGGAATACCCCGTTTCCAGGGGCAAATGCAGTATAAATGCAGGCAAACTTCCTGCACTGGCCAATCTATTGCATTAACAGACATGCAATCAATGTGCAGCACATAAAAGAGGTTTTTCCAAGCATTGTTGGAGTCAATACCTCCATCAGCAGGACACGAGACAAAAAGTCACTACTTTCTGCTTTCTTTCAACCTTTCTTTTTCACTGTAAACTACATTTTCACATGGAAGCATTAGGAATGATACTGCAAAGGGAATGCTTGTGCATATCCTAAATGGCCTCCCAGCTTTTTGAGGTGAGAGAAGACAAAGAATTGGAAAGGCAAATAAAACCTAAATGTTACGTTAGCTAGCTTGCCTTCAAGTTGCATGAATCTTTAAGCCCATAAAGCACGAAAACAATAATGTAAAGGTTTGTGTAATGGATGTTGGTTTTACTTAATTTATCTCACACTTCTAATACTTATAAAGTGAGAACACTCTGGATTGACGCTTGAGAGAATATGTTTATTGCACTGTATACAAGCCACACTCCAAATCCTCATGTTGCCATATAAAATGGTAAACTACAAACCAGTATGTCGCATGAGTTGAGAATGTATCACTGAGCTTTAGAGTTGGCAGAGACGTTTACCTCTTAATTCATGTTTAATTTCAAAGGAACAACACTTAGTGAAGGGTCCCAAAAATAAGTAAAATTAAATTAAATCCAGGCAAGCAAAAGAGCATTCATTATGTATTAAAATAAACCTCTTCCATGTACGAGAACCTTCCTAGAAAATTGGTGTTGCAGAAAATCCTTGTGAAAGACAACTTGCTGAAACAGAAGCTTCTAATTGGTCTGCAAAGTAGGAATAGGGGGAGGAAAAACCACCTGCTAGTGGTGTTTATGTAATCACACCACACTGTTCAGTCATATTGCCTCCCTTGAAAACCCTGATTTCATTTCTACTTATGAGCCTGGCTTGTGCAATTGACTTCCCCTTGCATTTGCATTCCTTGTAAGAGTCACAAATAAAAGGTGGCAGAGTGTCGTGACTTGAAGTCAGAACCACATGCTGGAAATACTAGTTGAGGAAGAGCAAGCACTGCAGTTCAGTGAAACATGATTGTTGTCCCAGATTGCAGCTGAAAACATAGCTACTCCTTAAAACAGGAAGTCAACCTCCATCTATTTGATGTATTTTTGAGTTTAAAATGCATTGATTATGGCATTCAAGAGGTAAAAAAAAAAAATGGGTACACAACCATTTCAGTCTGAAATGGAAGTGGAAGTGGAAGCGCTTAATTAACTAATTTGCGTAAATTTCTCATGTGTCAATGAAAATCCCTGTATCTAAACTACCGCAGTTTTACAAGGCTTCAAGCAAACAGATTTAAATTCCCCTTGCAAAACCAAGTACAAGAGATCCACATACCAGATTGCTGGACTGTGTATGTATGAGCAGCCCAGAAAACATAAAGAAACTGTAATTGTTAATTTCCATTTAAAAAAGAAAGGGTGATTCTTTTGACACTCATCGCTAACCAAGAAAAGGATTATTCACTTCATGAGAATAAAAAAAGTGAAGTCTTAAATGTCTTAAAACATCACCTAAATTTAATATAATTAGAAGTCCAAAATCTAAATTGCATCAATACCAAAAGTGGTATCAGACATAGTTTTACCTTAAAGAAGTGTTATCTCATTTTTTATGAAAAAACTTCAAATTTATCTTTTCTCCACCCAAAATTTTTCAACAGATAAAAACATTTTATGAAAACATTGAAAAGATATGAAAAGATATGAAAATATATGAAAGCATTTTATGAAAATGTTTTGATTTTTACTGACAAAATTGGTGAGGAAAACGTTGAGTTCTCACAAATGTCAATAGTGGCCTCTTTTCTTTCACATATGCACTGAACATCTCACTTGTACTTTGGTAGGCTGATAAAATATTTTCTAAGTGTTGATTGCAATCAGCCCTGCTTCTATATAAGAAATGTCCCATTCATCCAGAAATAATAAAAATATCATTAAATCATAGAATGTTTACAGGATACCTTCCACCAGTCCGGGTTGCTCAAAGCCCCATCCAATGCAGCCTTAAACACCTCCAGGTATATGGCATCAGCAGGTTCTCTGAGCAGCCTGTTCCAGTGCCTCACCACCTTCACAGCAAAGAATTTCTTTCTAATGTCGAATCTAACCCTACTGTTTTTTCAGTTTAGAGACATTTCCCCTTGTCCTGTCGCTACATGCCCTTGTAACAAGTCCCTCGTCGGCTTTCTTGTAGGCTCCTTTCAGGTACTGGAAGGCCACAATAAGGTTCCCTGGAATCTTCTCCAGGTTGAATCACTTAAGTCTCAGAAATTATGGTCAGCCTCAACCTGTGTGTTAAACCCTTCTTGAGATGACAGTTATCATGTCCATGTTATCTTCCAAAGATAGGAGGTTCTTTCTCCATACTCATCTTTAGACATCTGTACTGGTTTGGCTCTTGGGTGGAGGACTCTAAAATTCTCAGTCATTGACAGTTGCTAAGAGTTACCTAAGATATGAGACAACTGATTAAAAAAAACAAAAAACAAAAGCACAAAAATATAGTGCTAGTGCACAAAAAGGCTTGTTGATACCACAACTCCACTGGAAATCAGTGACCTACAGAGCTCTGTAACTCAGGTTCAAGCTTCCATGGCTAATTTAGGAAAGTAAACCTTCCCCTTCATCTTGTCTATATACAGAAATTTTGTTCTTTTCATCAGTATAATCAATGATAAAAAAAAAATCTGTCAGGCTTAGTAATGCTGAGTTTCTAACAGAATGAATAAACAGATGCAATTTGTGATTTCTTCTTGGCAAAGCAGGTTCTAAAGTTTGGTCTGAGATAGTCAAAGTAACAGCAAAAAATGAGTGGAAACTCTATGTCCACATTATTTCAAGCCAGGTTTCCAGAAGAATTTATGAGCTTCATGAAATTTGCAAGTCATGGACAACCATGCCTTTTCCACTTAGAACTGACACATACTGTGTATGATTTATGAGCAACACTGGTTAAAAACTGGATGCCAGTTGAATATGTTCCTTAAGCCAATTTTATGTGCATCTATAAAATTGTCAGATGCAAGATACAATGTCAAAACAGAAAGGATAAACCAACCAAAAGTATTATCAAGATTTAATGCATCACCTCCCACTTCTTCAACTGCTGTTTGAGAGAGGAGGAAGACACTGAGAGGATGGGGGATGGTCTCAGATGTCAAATTTTAACAGCACTCACTTTCCTGTGACAGCGTACAGATTTGGAATATATAATCATGAAGGGAAAACACAAAAACATCTGCTAGCAAAGTATCATACTTTAAGGTGCTCCCAGATTAGCTATTACTTAGCTATTGCTAAGTTATATAAACTCTGGTGTTACATGAGGACTCTTAGTTAGATCTGTCACTGAAATGTGCAGACTGTCACACTCAATGGCTTTGAGCAATAAATAAACAGTGAGAGTCCCCAGACATAATTTAGAAGGTTTTCCAGATCCAAAAGATATCCTTCTTTACCTTGGGCTGCTCAATGGAACAAAGTATCACTCAGTTCTGCATCCCTAACTGCATCCTGTGCTGTACATACCCCTGCCACTTCCAGGGCCTAAACAGACTGGTCCAGACTGAAAACTTTTTCCTGCTTCCTGTGGCACTCAAGACACAGGAATTATCCTCCCATGAAAGCAGAGTTTTAGCAATTCCTACATAACACCTTCTGCTGCCTCATCCCTTTTACATGATGTGAAAATGGTGGACTAACATGAGGGTCTGACAATGCATCTTCAACATTAATTCAAGCAACATCCTGATTTGTTTTCTATCCTGTTAGTCATGGCCTTCCTTCCTTTTTATGCCCTGTATTCATATTCATCACACAAAGATATTAATGAGCAGGTAAAACAGATGCTGTCACCCTTCTGAATCAACAGAAATTTACGCAGGGAGTGAAACTGGCTTTATCAGGTGATATTGAAAATAAAACCTCTTTGGGGCTTGGTAGGTTTACCATAAAACTTGGTAAATTTCCTAGGTTTCTTGTATTTGCTTTTACTTCTGCAGGAACCGAGGAAATATTCCAAGAAAAATTATGATCCCAAATATAATCTTTCTGGAAAATAATTCAGAATATATAGAATAGATACAATTATGTGTCTTCCTTGTGAAAAGCCTCATTTTATACTTTCTTGACTGCATGTGCCCTTAATAAACATTTGCCTAACTCTGGTTCATGTCATTGATGGCAACCTGACTACTCTTGAGTTTGCAGTCGAGTGAGTTTTTGGACCAAGATCCATCTGACTGTATTGCATACTTTTGTGGGAATATGGGAACAGAGGGCTCAACATCATCTGAGCCCTCCAGTCCAATTCTCTCTGTAACATAGTGTGCAATGTTCAGATGGACCTAGAAAGAGGAGCTAATTCCCTACGTCATGGTGAGCAAAAAAAATCCCAAAGTTCAGCCAATCAGACCCAAGGCAAAAATAATTCTGTGACCACTGCTTGTGACTCAGCCAAAAAAACACTCAGGAGATTTTAATGCTTTTGGCTAGCTGTGCTACAAGTGTAGTGCTTCATAGGAAGGCAAGAAATCCAACAAAAAGCCCAACCAAAAAACCTTCAAATAAAACACTCCAAAACCCCAATTGCTGCTTCTATTCAATAGAGCTTTGTTTTGTTAGTTAATTAAAATAGAATTAATTGGACCAAAGGCAAATGCCTACTTGTATGACATCATTTGATGGTCAATGGAAAAAAAAAAAAGGCAAATTAATTTCTTCCTAAAGCAGATATTTTAAATGGTTTAGGCTTTTGCAACTTAAAATTGTTTAATTCACTCAGTTTGTTGCAAACTAGTTCTAAGATAACTAGCTCCAAGGTAGGTGCTCACACTGCAAGCAATCACTGAATTAGATGAATCCCGTGCTTGAACTGTGAGGAATATTTTATTGATTTGAATTGGAATTGCTGGCTTTTTTTTTCCAAAAACATTCTTGCTTTTTTCCTTCCACTCTGAGTGACAGGCAAAACAGAGACATATCCTGAGCACACATATATTTTTTTCTTATTCATTCCAGAAAAGTTGAAGTAAAAGACTTCTAGCTGAAAAGCAATGAAAAATGATAACTGCAAATAGTATTTACCAGCTGTGATTTGAGCCCAGATTCAACTGTTAGAAATATATAGAAATTGAGTTTTCTTGAGTGAGGAAGTGATACCACTCATTATAATACATATGATCAATGTGTGATTATTTTGAAAGGAAAATATCTTGTAATACCAGGGTATTTTCTCCAGGCTCATTGTCAGGCAGATTCTTAAAGCTATTATTTGAAGATTCCCACAGTCATCACTTAAAGCTCTATTCAGCACCAAATACCAGCACATGCCTGAACAAGCTGCACTTGAACGTTCATTCCCACAATCCATCCTCTGGTGTTTCAAACTGAATTTCTACTTGAATTAATCTGTAAGGCAAAATTCTTTCTTAGTAAAGCTGCTAGTGTCTTATCTCAGAGAAATTTATGAAATTGTCCTACTGCATAATGTAAATGTATGCAGGCTGGACAAAGATGATTCCTGGCTTGTGCAAGTACAATTTTCATGTACAAAATAAATACTGTATTTATATACAAAATACATACTCTGGTTTGGGCACAAATCTTTCTCATTCCCATGCAAGCAGAAGTCGGTATTAGCATGGTGGGTTCTGGAGAGCAGAAGAGACGATTCATCACTGGTCCCTGCAGTTTTATGGACTCCTTCCTGCATATCCATGGTCATATCCTTTGTTGTCAGTGGTACTGAGAACTCTAAAATACTTAAAAATGCAAAGTTTTACCTCTGGTCTAAGTATTCAGTTCCTTTCCCACCAGCACCTTCACATGGTGAATATTGACCTGCTCCTTCTTGCCCTTTTTGCCTGCTGTGAGGGAAGCATCAGGATGGGTCTGACCTGCTTGCTAGGAAGACAGAATCAAAAATGGAAGCTGCTTGTAGTTAAAAATTATATATCACCAGTAGATTTCCTGCCCGTGTACACAACTAAATGAAATAGCTCAGTCAGACATTTGTATACCTATAAGAGTATAGTCTTTTTTTTCTGTTCTTCACCTAAAAAGAGGGGATTGTACTTTCTCCTGATCACCCTGTATACCTGGCTGCTACAGGCTTTGTCTGCCTTTTTTTTTTAATTGGTATTTTATACTAAGTCTTTACAAGTCTTCCTGTTACGCTTCAATGAACTTTCAGACAAAATAATAGGTAATAATCCACATCACTCTGAGTCTTATCTAAGTATTTTTCAGAAGCATTGGTATTTTCAACTTCTGACCCATTTGAGCACATTCCTTAGATGAAGATTGTTCTGCAAAATATTTACAATAAAACTCAACCCCCCTGTATTCTTACATAATTATTTTCTTGTTTTCTGGTTTGGATTTCTGTCCTTTGCATGTGATATATTTTCTCAGCCTTGCATTTTGCATTCTGAATCATAAAGCTAAGGTTTATTAGGACAGCTGAAAGATTTAGATCTTCTGCATTAGCAGCGTGATGCTTAGCAGTAAATTTCCCTAACCTTCTGGATAAAATATATTCAGCCAAAGAAGAAGAGTTTCAGAGTAGTGTTCCTTTTAACGCAACAGTGACACCGCTCAGATGCTGCAGCAACAGAAATAAAACCAGTAGTCATTCTTTTGCCAAGCTTAGACTGAAATCTTAGGAGGGACTTTTTTTTTTTTTGACAGAATATTTTATAAATACATAAACATCTGCTTCCTTAAAATGTCCTTGGTTTATCCCTTGGCTTATTATGTTCCTGCTTGGCTTTTCCTTTTCTGGCTTTTCAAGGTTAGGAGTGAAAATGTGATGCTTGAAATTTTTGGTTGGCACAAGCTAAGTGTGGACATTTTGGAAGTTTTGGCAAGGCAGTCTGCCTTTGTTATTTAGTAAACTTAAAGCTTAAGGGACCTTAAACCATGCTTGATGGATTTAACAACAGCTTAAAGACATCCATTCTGCTTACAATAGGACTTCAGCACAGTGAAACAGTATTTACCAGGAGGACACTTTATTGTTGCTAAGAATTTTATTGGTATTCTCACAATCTGATTCTAAACATCTAAGCAGGTACCCCAAGTCTGAACTGGACAGTAATCCCTGTGCCCCTAGTGAGACAACACATCACTGTTGTTTTTCATGTTTCATTTCCTTGGTGAATATGAAAATTAGAGTTTCATGAATGAGCAAATATTAAAAAGTAATAAATAAAAAAAATCAAAGCAGATTATCTTTTTATGGCTCTAGGCCAAAATGGTCTTTTGAAGGATATTCAAGATTAGGAAAACACACTTATTCATGCAGTCCTGTTTCAAACTTAAGGACAATTTATGTAGTCTAAGATAACAACCTAAATCTACGGTGTTGATTCATGCTATTAATTCATGTTTGTTCATATCAGAACTGTGTTTTTGCAACAGATTTCCCAGTCATCTCACCTAAATATGCTTCGGTCTGCATATTGGTGTGATCTTGGAGCACCTAAATTAGAATCCTTTAGGATGAAACTAAACCAGCAGCACTCAGTGCTCTGCTGAACACCAGGCCTCCAGCAGCAGCACCCCTACTCCATGCCAGCTGCTACTGGGTGTTCAGTCTTTGGGAAAAACTTACCCAAAGTATCACACACAGCATGAGCTTTGGCTCCTCTGTGTCTGTGTCTCGCTCTGTGGGTGGGGAGCCATGCACACCCCCCTTCATGCACATGTGGTCTCTGTCATAGGAAGAGCACAGATCTGAACCTCAGCTGCTGCTCAGTGCAGGTTCTTCTTTTAGCATCACTGAAGTGGCACTGATTAATATGACTTCAGGAACAGGGTCAAGTGAAATGTTTTTGAATAGAATATATGGCAGAGAAAAGATGTTACAGACATTGATCTGGCCTTTTTTTTTTTTTAAGAGGCATTTCTTGCCCTTCAGATGGCTAAAAAGTAACTCCGATGGAAACCACAAAGTAGGTGCCGTTCTGCTCAAAACACTTCACTGCACTTCAGTCATTGCAGGATTGCTTGCTAATCTAAAGCTTCTGAGAAGAATGAAATGCAAGAAAATCAAATACATTTCACTTGCTTGTGGTATTATTCTTTATTATTATTAGCAAATGGCTTGACATTGTGGATTGAATGCAAAAGGATTCGTGTTTTGCTTGGTAGTGGTAAATAACTTTTATGTAGGAAGATTTTAAAGTCCTTACACTGTTTATTTCACATTTGCTTACTAAGCAAGCAGGACTTGGATCCTCCTGAACCCCAGCCATTTTGTTTTGCAGATCAAAGTGGGTGATTGCAGTGCGCCTTCTGGCTTTAAAATATGTTCCTTGTTTGTGTTACAACACCATCAGGACAAAATCCGCTGTGCTGGGCCCAGGAAAAGACGTGATCAGAGACAGTCTTTGCCCCCCAAAGATTCAGCATCTAAATAAATACAAGCATTTTGTGCTGTAGAAATCAAGAGAGAATTCCTCCGAGGCTAAGCACAAAATGGTCTAAAATACAGTTATTGTGAATTGTTACATAAACAGCCCTGGATGAATGTGAAATGTCAACATGTTTCAGGTAGGTTTTGTAAGGTTTCTTTTTAATTTGTCTGTTCTTGTACACCACTAACATTTTCCAAGCCATTAAAATACCCCTGGTGCAGCCTATTAGTGTTGCAGAGTAAAATGTGCATCTTCTCTTCAGCATTATTCTTTTATAAAAACGGGTTTCCTAACTCCTATGTGAACCGGATATACTTACTAACAAATTTTCCTTTATATTTCCTAATTTGGAACCTGAACTGATTAGGTCCTTGTCAATCAATGGACTTGTGTAACTAAAGTGTTAGAAAGGACTTTGAAATGGGTAAACAAGCAGAATATGTAACCCTAAAACTGATGGTGTCCATCAAATTTTCCAGTAAGGCATTTTTTCCATGTATTAGACTAATTTGTTGACCTTTCGTGCTGTGTATTCCATGCTCCTGCCAACTAATGCTAGCCAAAATTTTCAATTAGAAATGTAGACTATCTGAAGAAAAGGCTGTTTCTTTTCACTTCCATTTCTTACTCATTTATTTCTGTATTTATTCAAGTCCTCTGGAGAACTGCAAAGACTACATTATGCCCTGTTAATTTACAGCCCTCTTTTTTATTGGGCTACTGTGAATTCCAGTTTTTAAATCAGCGTTGCTATGTCACAAAAAGACGTGTGTACATCTTGTATGCAGGGCTAATTTTGTATGAAAGTAAGTGCTAGGATGAGGTGCTAGAATGCTAATAGCATATTTGTGAGTTTCATAGCAGCAGAGCTGACAGGCAAACAGATTCTGGCATGTCATTTCAGACTATTTTGTCACAAAATTAGCTTTGTGAAAATGTATTTTAGCACTTGCGATTTTTTTGTTTTGGTTTTCATCTTTTTATTTTTCTAAAGTCTTCTAAATTGCAATTAATTATGTTAAAGTTTCAAGTTCTAATGAGTCCAAATAATTTTTTCCAAGTTTTCTATTTACAAATGTTTCCTAAGTGAAGAACTTGGGAGGCCAAGATCAAACTCACAGTACAAGATATTTGATGTATTCATTTGCTAATAACTTGTACCTTATTTCTGCTTTGATTTTGCCTGGCTTCAGTCTCCAGGCACATTTTTTTCCCCTTTCTCTTTGCAAAGTCCCATTATCATCTTCCTGTGCAATACATGATGACTAGTCCTTTGGCAACCATGAAGTTTTCATTCCGTTATTAATTAATTTTTTGTCTATTAAAATGTCCCACCCAGAGTCACAATGTATCAGGTAAAATACTTTTGGCCTGACAAAAGCCAGGCAGGCACTTCACAGATGTATTAGCCTGCGCCTGGATGAGCACAGAAAACAGCAAAAATCCAGTCACCTCAGCTATTTTATGAAGCTCTCTGGGGTCATTGAGGAGATGTATCCACATCATTATTTTGAAAAGTTGTAAATAAAGACACAGAAGCCAGTATCATTAACTTCTGTTTCACAGCAAGGAGCAGAACCCAGTGTGATGTGTCTTTCCTCTTGCAGATAACAGGGAATCTCATGTTGGCTTCAAGAGGGCTCTGATGTCTGCCTTGGCCACCTGTTTCTCTTTCCATTGCATTCTTCCCTTTCACTGACCATTCTACTTCATCCAAAATTCATGGGATTCCTTTAATTTGTACCAACAAATTTGATTTTAATCAGGTCTGGGCAAAGGATTCAGGGTTGGTTGGTTGGTTTACCTTTTATCATTTTACTCAACACTGGTCAAGCACAAAAATAAAAATTAGATAACTGACATATAGCCCTTATTCTTTCAAACCACAATTACCACAGTATTAGCAAAGCTGTCTGAAACCGTTTTTCAGGGGGACACAGGTTCCAGCAGGAAAGCTGGCTTATGAAGCTTCATTCTTCTCCTATCGTTGCTGCCGCCAATTCCTCTCCCTCACCTTCTCAGTGCTATGGAAGGGGCAGTTTATGGATCCATACTGCATGTCACTGGAACAGTTAAAAGAAAAGCCCTCTCCAAAATAGGTCTTCATTTCAGTGCACAGGTGCTGCTGAGCCAGTGGAAAAACAAACCACGTAGTGGTGGTTATGGCAACAAGCAGCCGAGGGAAGCAAACCAGTCATCAACTTCTTCAAAAGGCTTCTCCTCCCTCATCTGTGTGCCGTGGACTGGCCCTTGCATGAGGGCAGGACTGTGCCTACTGAAAGAAAATAGTATTCGTGCATAAAAAATAAATAGCCAGTCCAGAGATTACCGATGAGATAATAAAATAAGAAAGAAGAATTTTATGACGGTTTCATAGAAGAAAATATTGCATAGGTACAAGGTCTGACCTCTTCAGGGCATATTATCAATATTTCATGAGCCTGTGAGGAAAGGAAACATTTAGCAACGCAGCATTAAATTTCCATCTGAAAATTTCCATATCAGTGGCAGGCAGCAGAAATAGTAACTTGGATGCTGAACCTGTGGAGTTTTTCAAGGACTTCGGAAATTACCTGTTGAAAACTTGCATAAAATTGAGTCAGAAAAAGTAGTGCTTAAAGTTACTGAGTGGAGTTTTATTAAGTAAAAATTCTTCAGTAATGGTTTAAAAAAAATTCATTTAAACAGGTTTCTGACAAGGAATGTACATAATGTACTAAAATATATTATAAGTATCTCTAAGTTTAACCAAATGAAATGTGTCTGGGACTTGAGAATTTCCCTCCAGGAAGAAAGGATTGAGAATAATGCTTTCAGGTTCAGCAAAATATTGAAGAGAGGTGCTTAAAAAATGAGGGAAAATGGAAATTTTCTATTGGAAAACACAATTTCATTGAAATTGAAACACTTTGAGTTAATAAATCAGCTCTAATGAAATCTTCTGGGGTAAATCTTTGCAAGGAGATGCTCTGATAACATTAAAAATATACTTTATTTTTACTTGCAATTCCTTTGTTCAGACTTTTCAGTCATTTTAATAAATCAGCCTCTATTCAATATGCCACAATATTTCATGTGCTATATAAATTAAGAAGACTTCTTTTTCCTGGAAAGTAAATGCTTCAGTACTATTTTGTCAGTATTTATTTTTAAACTTATTCTTCTGGAAGTTTCTGATGAGAAGTCAGGCATATATTAAAACATTAAAATTTCCCAGAGAATTTTAGTTCATGAGCCCCACCATCTTTGATTCCACACTCAGTCTTTCCTTAGTACTCTGAGCGACATGCTGTCTGGGACGAAACCTGCTGAATTTTGTAGTAAATGACTCTTTGAAGAAGATACCTAGCCACATTTAGGGGGTTCCATCACTAATAAGTGGGAGTGGGTGGGGGATGAGAGGGCTGACTGAGAACTCAGCCAACTGAGATCTTTATTTGCCTGGGAATGTAATTAAGCAAACACATTGTTCATAATAATGGATGGATTAAGTTTTACTTCCCTGTACGTTCACATACTGTTATTTTTACTGATATAGCCTGACTAGGATGGTCACATAAATATCCCTACTCTGTAGTTTATTCTCCTTCCAGTATAGGAATTTATTTTAGTGATAAGTACTTAACCACGCATACGATCATGCTTCCTCAGTGCTACTGTAACCCTGCCAAGGCTGGAAAGGGCTGCTGCATTACTTCAGTTCCATCAGAGCACTGTCGTTTGTGTCCTATCTGGTTGGTTTTGTAAGAAAGTGGTGAGAAGAATGAGAAAATGTCAGCTACTTAAACTACTGTCTAGTAGCCGAAACTGAGACCAGTGTGTTCATGATTAATAAATGGTAACTGATGGAAGACAAGTGGATTCGATCTATGCCTTTGGCAGATACATTAATTCACGTGTGTTCTCCATATGTGAGGAGATGTGACCATTCCCCAAAAGTCCAGCCATGAACAGCAAACCATCGTAGCGATATTTCCACAAGAGAGGGCAAACCTGTAGGTAAGGAATAACCATTTTGTGCATGTGGCTAGTGGCTCATGCAGGGGCAGCTGCTGCCTTAGTGCAGGCAGAGGGCTGTGCAGAGCCAGCTGTGCTGGCAGAGCACAGGTCCTGCCCTCGTGTGTAGCGCTGCCATGAGGAGAATGGACAGCCTCATTTCCCACCAGCGGTTCTCTGCTGAGGCAGGGGCGTGGGAAGTCCGTAACAAATTCAGTGACAACTAAATTTGTCTTCCATTTTGCTGCTCAGAAGATGTGTCCTGTTGAGGAGAAAAAGAGGGAAGGGAAAGCTTTCCTGCTCTATTAAATTAGGGATTTGTAATTTAAAGCAAAGAGAATAACATACTTTCATTTTACTTGGCATAGAAGGTTTCAACATGTACTTATCTAAGAGTGAAGTAGGTAAGGGCACAGGAGAAATATAGCTAGAAAGCAATGGGATTTTTTGGAGTAATTTCTCTTAAATATATGTTACCTTATTCATATTTGTTTAGTAACATGAATTATGCTAGCTGCTTATATCAAATGACTTCATCTGAAAGCACTACCTTGTGCATAAAGCCCTTAAGTTCTGATTGTGCAAAGATTTATGTGTATATTTAACTTAATGTGTCCTGGGTCTTCCGTAGCCAAACTGAGGCCTTTTTACATCACTGTAATGAATGTAAGTGCATTTGATGACTACTTTCTAACCAGTCTTGTTACAGGACCATTTTAGAGAAACCACAGAGTAAATAAATGATAGACTCTGTGAGTAGGCCAATTGATTTCAATTATGCCATTCACAATGGCTTGTGTATATCTGTGTGCATGTGATTATTTATCCATATGCGTCTCTTTGCAGAATCAGGTTACTCTTACATGTCTGACCTCTTTTATTGACTGAAGCTAAGTGAGAACTCTTAGCAATTATATCTTCTAATGCTTCATATTAAGCATTGTATAATGAGTTGTTGCTCCCTTTCTTTAGTTATTAGGCATTGTTATTGTCTCTAGGTTGCATGATGAGATAATTACTTTTTATTCTGAAATCTATTATGTGTAGTCATTACATGTAGCATGAGAAGCCCTGGTAGTCTGCCACTGAGTATGGATTATCTCCTTCTGTGCCTAGATAACTACAAAGGTTGAAGGCAGTGTTCCCCATCTGTGACTCTGCAAAACCCTGAATACACATTTTCATCTGCATTTCCAGTGCAGTTAATCACATTGTGGAAGAGATTACACTAAATATATTATCAAGACCAAACTACTAACCAAATGTCACTCAGATGTGTCAGTGAACAGAAGGTGGAATCCAGAATGATGTGTTTATCAGACCTTGAGCATTCAAGTCAATAGTTATTCTGATTCTTCCAGCCATCAATATGGGCAAATGCTGTCTTTCCAAGCAAAGCTTAGATCTGACAACTCAATATTTGTATGTGATGAGAATTGTAATGATTTTAATTTGAATGTTAATTAATTTATTTGATAACTGCCTATCGGGCTTGTGCTCCATCTGGCCCAGTTTCATATGTCTTGATAATATTTATTTGTGGTCCGATGACGAACACCAGGTGTGTTTATATGCTTTGAACTAATGATGGGAAATGTCATTGAGTTCCTGAGGCAGACTGCTAGGTATTTAATTGTGAGTCTATTAATTTCATCTTCTGAATCTCTATTTCTGTTATTCTTTGCATATACAGTGAAGATCTGAGTCAAGAAACTTTCCCATATGTGCTAGCACACGTTTTTTAAAAGCATCATGGTTAGACTCAGATTATTACATTATATGATTTCCACAGTCATTTGGAGAAAGCAAGGCATGTGTGTATTAGTTTAGTTAAATAAAATTCAGTACAAATGCAATGGGCTTCTGGGAGGAACAATCTAAACTGCTCACACATGATTGACTTTTAAATTAATGGCAGGCACTTGGGAGAAGTTCTGGAGTCATTGTGGACAGCTCAATAGAAACATCTGCTCAGCACAGCACTGGCAAAATAATGAACAAACGACCATTCAAGCCAGCTCCCCACCTTTCTGAAGTTGCAGAATTGAAATGGGACTCAGCTCACTAACCTCAGCAATTTAAAAGTTGGACATCCTATGTGAAGCAGTTACTGAAGCTCTTTCTGTGGTCAATGGAGGGAGACTAACCTCTGGAGGACAATCCAGCTTGCTAAAGTATGTCTGCAGTAAGCAGAATTAAGTGTCCTTTTGAGGTGGCATCTTTTCCACCAGCTGTAGAAAGGTAAAGCAGTTGTTTTAAACTCCTGGAATAGCTTTTAAATAGATAAAGCTGTGGAGGATGTTGACATCTCCATGCCTTGCTCTCAGCCCTTAATATTGCATTCATTTTGTGAAAAATTTTGGAGCTTGGCCGATAAGGTTCTTGGCAGGTACAAACAGAACCACATATCTTACAGATACTGAACTTACCAAACTTTCTATGCTAGGAATTGTAGCTGTCTTTAGAAACTGTGCAAGAAGTCAAGACGCTGCTGTGGTCAGCCCCATAAGCTTGGACTCTCCTGGCTGAGATGTTTGTGGCTGCAGTACACTTTCCTCTGGCAGCTGGCATTCCTGTTCCGTCCACATTTTCATAGTTCAATCAGTGGAGAACCTGAGGACTGACTCATGTTCTAGTTGTTGTGTTTATTATTTGGCATAGTTGTGTTCCTGACTCCTCATCTGATCTGACGGCCTAACCCAGTAGTAATTCAGGAACAGTATGCGGTTTTGTAAGCAGGGGAAAAGAGTGCTATTGGTGAAGGACTGTTTTAAGAGAAAAACTTCCTGTCGCAAAATCTGATAATAATATGGATTATGGATCGAGTCTTCTATATTCCATTCCTCAGTAGAAGTTTTCAGGATCAGTGTGAGCGCCTTCCCCCAATGGTGACGTTTTCTCAGTAGCTCCTAACAGTGAATGCAGAGCTTAGAATTTACCTGTTTTCATTTTGAATATGTGCTATTTAGGAGAAGCTTTGTAAAACTTTGAAGAAGGTATCTGGAGAAACTTATCCAGGAAGTCAGTGTCTTTGTTTCTGGCTTGCCCATTCCCAATAGGGTGAAAAAGATTTGCAGGGTTCACAGGAGATGAGATTAATAAATATTTTTTTTAACTCTTAGCTATCTTTAGCTGTCAACAAGTGGGATTTGAAGCTCCTTACTTTTAACATGATGTGTGAATATACTGTAAATACTTAACAAGTGACACACCTTGTGAATTTTTAAACCTAATACAAATAAACCCAGTGCACTGGGAATATTGACAAAGCTAGAATTTCCATACCTAAGGATCAGACTATTTGTTCTAGTTCAGGTGTAAAAACTGTTACACAGTACAGCCATTAAAATCATTCTTCCAGCTGCTAATGTTTGGTTTGTCTACAAAATGTTCTGAGTGCAGCCTGTTAGAATTCATAAAACTCAGCAGATTCTGTCTGGGTATTTTCAATAAATTGGAGGGCAAATGCAAACAGGAATGTGAATTTCAAGTTATTGTGCCTCCCAATGTCCTCGACAGAGGAACACCAGATTGTCCATTTGCATACATTTTCATTCACAGAAGGTCTTATAAGTACCCACACGCTTCCTTTAAAGTTATCGTGTAATTAAAAAAAAAAAAAGAGCCAACAACAAATCAATCTCCCCCCAACAAACCAACAAAAAACTCCAGAAACAAAACCTCAAGGAAAAGAGATAAATTTTATGTAATTATGGGCCTACGGTCAATTTAAGATAAATGTCATATAACTAGGTATGAATCTGATACAAGGAGAGGAAACTTTCATGAAATGTGTACAATTCCACTCCCATGATACTGGAATGCATGCTGCTCAGTGATATCGCTCAGCTACGTGGGACAAACACATAGAAATGTCTTGTCAGAGGAATTCTAATATTATCTGAAAAAATATACAGGACAGCAGCACTACAGAGTTTCACAGATAAAAATTAGCTTATTTTTTTCCCTGCAATGGAATTTCTTTGCTATCTTCAGAGAGCAACTTAATCAGCTCTGAAGGAGCTTCAAAATAGCCTTATAGCAAAATTAAAAGAGGTTAAATTAGAACTATGTCTCACAATGGAATCTGTAGTTGAATAATTAGAAATAAAGTAAACAAGAAGGACATCTGAAAGGCTCTGCTGTCAGACTGCTTTTCAATAGTTTTTTGTAGGATGGCAGAATAAACTTACTTTCCTCCCATGCAGAAGACCGTGGAAATTCAGATTCACCACACAGTATGTCATTGTCAACTATTCTTTTTAAGACCGGGATGGGTAAATATGAATATAAAAACTGACTGCTCATGTGAATCCTAGTTCACTTTTATTCACATCCAAAATCTGACTACGCTAGAAACATTCTGCCTTTGCTATGAATATTAAGCAAAATCATCCTTCCTTTTTAAGAAAGACTAAAAGTTGTACATGAAAAACAATTCTTCTTTAAGCACAAAGGCAGATTAATTTTGGAAAAGCCAAGGGAGCTTTATGGTTAGCACATTCCTCTTTTCAGTTATGACTGTAATTTTAAACGAGGTTTGAAGGAAGAGCGCTCTGATGTATCAGCACTGTGGGTAGTACAAGGGCATCCTCAGTGTTTCCTGCCCAGTACAGATTCAGTGTTTGGCTTAAGGAAGTTGATAGCAATGGTCCTGACTCCAGAAGTGCAGATGCCTCTTGCATTGCACTGTTTTCAAAATAAGATATGATTAAAATTTTGGTCTTCTGCAAATGATTAGTTAATTTTCTGGAACCCTAGCAAATAATATGGATTTTTTTAACAGTGTATGTGGTAGCCTTGAAATGTTATTTTAATCAACAGAAATGTAGTTTCATCCAAAGACTTATCACCAGTGGGCAATATTCATTGTTCAACACCTGTATGGGTATTCTCACACTTGGCAATATCAGTTAGGCATGAGGCAAAGGTGACATCACATAGCAGGAGATGACACATTATACATGATTAATAACCATGGCAAAGGGACAGTAATTTAGCCAAAAATAGTAGTTCATAAGTGTGTCATAAGTTCAGATTTGGCCACAAGTTAACTGCTTGCCAGATAGTTGGGCTGGATTTTTTTTCATTTGCACAGATGTGAATTGAGCTGCTGAAGATCTGCAGTATTTGTGGTGAATAATTCAGCTGTCCTACGAACCAGTTTTCTGGTTAATGTACCGGCTGAAATAAATGGAAATCTTTTGCATCTTTTGACAGATGTTATGTGCATGTTTAAAAAACTGAGGGGACATCATGGTTGTGACTTATCTAGGCTCCAAGAGTATAATTACCATGTCCTGCGAAAAGCTTAAGACCATATCTGTTGAATTTATTAATTTTCATCTGGATATCATTCCTCTCATAAACTCCACATGGGCAAGAAAAGGTCCAGGTGGCATTGTGCTGCTGGTGTCTCTAATCTCCACTCTGCTGCAATTAGCTTAATTTTTGTAATTAGTTTTGATCTGGGTTCTGGGGTCTGCAGAATATTAGGAACAGTTTCAACAGGCATCTATAAAAGGGGTAAGCAGTGTTATAGCTGAAACACGACTTAATTGATTTTCTCTCAGAACACCTGGAATCAATATTATCAGCCAGAAACATGTTGTGTCCTGTATTTTTTCCATTATCTCTAGGTGGTGCTTTATGAACCCTGGGTGGTATAATGATGAATATTGTGACAGGAAAAGGGATTTTCTACATTGATGTGACACTGTGCAGTGATACAGACAGCTCTTTTGTGTGGAGCTGGGAGCTATTATTTATTCATTCATTTATTCCTTTTGCTGAATCTATATGCACTGGAGTGATATTGCATTAAACTTTAGCCCCTAGTGAACACTATTTTGACAACCATTTCTAATCAGTGGATATAAATTGGACCAAAAGCCTTTGTGCTAGAAACAGAAAGTGTATCACAGCAAGGCTGGACTCTTCAGTCACAGAGGAAAAAACAGAACAATTTTTGAGTTGCTGGATTAATGTAGCAGCACAGTGATAGTTCGCTCAAGATGGTGCAATGCTGGGCACTAATCACAGCTGCCTTCATGAGAACTGTGGCTGGGTCAGCAGGTATCTGCCCCCGCTTTATGGCACTGGCCCAAAATTAAGAGGTGGTTGGTGCTGTATGTAGGACAGGTCGGTATCAAAACCACCTGGTGGTTCCAAGCCCAGAAGGGGTATTCAAAGGGTTGAACTATTACACACGTGTTCACTCTAGAATGAAATATGGTAAAACATTTGAAAAAAGACCAAATATTTTATTTAATTTCCCATATTTTCTACCACACAAATCAGTTTCCTAAAAAAGTAGGGGAAACTGGAAAGTGAGGAATTTCTTTCCCAATTCCTTTATAATGCTGTAATTTCAGATCTGTAAATGTGAGAAATTTCCAGGCTTTTAAAATACAAAGGCTTTCTGGACATTATATCAGCACAATAATTCATAGAAGAAAATCAAAACAAGAAACCTTGTTTGAAATCAATTAGCAGCAAGATCTGAAAACATTCAACATCACTTCAAAATGAATTGCTAAATCTGCATTAGACTAATTAGTACTACAGAAACACAGCAATGGACTTAGTGCATTGTCTGTCTCACCCAGCAGCCATCCTCCACTAAGCTCTTTGGATTCCTTAGTTGTAGCAATGATAACTAGTGCTGCAGAGAAGCACAGGATTGGGGATGATTTGGAAGGTATTTGATGAGTACACACATTTAAAATAAATTGTGGATGTTTACATTGAGCCCACCTTTTAAAGAGCTGTAACAGCATTACTTTTTTGAAATGAAACCTGTTTGTTTTCTAAAGCTACAGGTAGATATTTTTAGTCCATAATGATGGATATATCAAGCCTGCTTTTAATTAAGTTTTGAATGTGAAAACATATTTACAAGCAAAAATCAAATCAATTCTTCAAACAAATGAGTTTTTCAGTGCTTTAATATGCCAAACACGCTTACCTGCATGCTGAACATGAACCTTACGACGGGTAACACGTGCCTGTTCTAGAGTCAGCAAACATTTTAAACATACATGGATTTACTTCTAAACAGAGTGAAGTTACAGTACCATGCCTGAGTTACTTCTAAAGCTGCCCTAGCTGTGGCTTCCAGAGAGAGGGGCCCATCCTGAGAGTAACCCCATCCATATTAGCACTGCACAGCCTCAGTGCTGCCTGTCCCCACAGGGCAGGGAGGACCACATGAGTGCTCTACGTGGTGCAAGCCCACTGTCATCTCTCAGGGCTGCAGTCTCACGTGGGTACTAGCTCCAGTCACATCCCTGCTGGTTCTCAGGGCCCTGATAAGAAGACTGAAGGCTCCTGATGTTCATATCAGCCTTGTTGTGTCTTGATAGTAGGCTAAGTTTGCCAGCTGGCCTCCATGTCAACAGTGGGCTGTTATTTTCCAGGTACAAGGTTCAGGAGTCTGTTTAGTCAGCTTTCCTTCAGGGGTTGGTATGGGGTACAGAGCAGTAGTTCCCCTTTTTCTAGGCCCAATCTGTGTCAGAAATCAGTATCACCCTTCAGGTATTTGGTATGCCAGACCTGTATGGGAATAGATGAGCAGTTCAATACTCAAGTACTCAAGTCAAGAACCTTCTGTTGCTGAAATCTTGAAAACACTCCCCAACTTGTCACTGTCCATGACATTCCAGTTACCATCTCTGGGTTCTGGAAAAGTGAGGGGTCCAGCTGTACTGAGATTATTAATGGAGTTTCTCAGAGTTCCTCTGATTATTGCAGCTGTAAAGGTGCTGTTCCACTTCAGGCACATGAGCCTCAGCTTCAGTAAATATATGCACAATACACACCTCACAGGGATCTACCTGGTTCTCTTGTGGAAAGTTGAGCAACCATTTTACCACTCTGTTCTTCCACTGGTGATATATGCTGACATCGATGGCATCATCAGCAATGACATTAGCCTGTGCTGCCACAGGACCTTGTGGGGATGGCCAGGCAAGCACAGAGCATAAAAGAAGATCCACTCTACTCATCCGTCCTCTAAGCTGTCTGTGAAGGGCACTGCCCATCAGAGCAGGTTGGTGGAGAACTGAATCTGATGACCTTCACAGTCTGCATTAGACAGAAAGTCTCCCTGCAGGACCCCATGCACCCTCCCTCCCACACCTCAGGCAGCATCTGTGTGGTCATTTGTGTCCAGGACATTTACCACTTACCAGGCACACGTGCTCAGGGGTGGTTTCCCAGCCCTAGCTCAGGGTCTGTGCAATGGAAGCATTTTCACACAGTGCCCCATCAGCCAGCTGTGGTTCAGATATGCAGGTCGAGCTGCCTATGACTTTTCAAATCTCCTTCTTCACCTCTACATACAAACCTGGCTCTGACCATTCCACCAACCATAACCACGTACTGTTGTCAGCAAAATTCTGAGTTTAAGTTTGCCTCCTACAAATATTTACAAAACTCTTAAATGTCTTCGGAGCCCCAAGTAGCTCCCCTATGGCAAACTGACACAATAGAGAAATCACCCATTAAGTAAAGGATAATTACCTTCTCTTGCAGTTCCCAGAACAAGGATTTTCTGGGGAACCAGCCAAAGGACGGAAAAGGAGAGTGGGCAACATGCTGTAATCTCTCAAGCCCAGAGCATGGGACAGTCCCTAGACAGATTCAGAGAGCACTGTAAAACCATTCTGCGTATCCTCTCCACTTCTCTTAGGAGGTGAAACACTGAACCTGACTCCAGATATTGCTAGTTCCAGTTCCTTCAAGGCAGTGCAACTGGTGACTGTGTATTCTGCAGCCTACGTTCCCCATCAAGTATGCAAATCGATGTTTAGAGGAGACTTTTGTCAGAAGCAGGCTCATCCTGAACTTCCCATTTGGTTTCTGACTCGTCTAATGAAGAAAAATTCAGCAAAATGCCATAGGGTAATATTGGAGAATAAAACTGTGACAAAATAACATGAGTGACTCACAGACTGCGGTAGGAGTTCTGTAATTTTTTTCGGGGCTGTTACATCCAGGCTCTGAATACTGCAGAACAGTCTAAGGGAGCAAAGAAATAAACTGTGTATTGAAGGTTTTGTAGTTCACTATTTAAAAGCTCCTTCAAAAGTCTTCTTGCTGTTAAAAGCAGTGTTGGGGAATTGGTACATAAATTATACACTGTAGAAATAAGTCAGGCCCCAAGAATCCAGGTCAAAACTTTAGATTCCAGAAACAAAAGGATAGCTCACTATGAGTAGCTAACATGCTCAAAGAAAAAAAAAATCCTTTATGTATTCTTGACCTACATTCAAGTAAAATGGTACTTTTCAACTGCTCTTAAATCTTTTTTTCAGCTTTATTCTAGAAAGGGTATTGCAGTTTGTAAGAAGCTTGACTGCTGGAGCACATCTGCTGCTTTAGTTTTAAAAGGGTTTGATTGCAGAATCCTAGATACTTGACAAAAATTTCTGTCTTAAATGGTAAAAATATTCTTAATCTAGAGGACATAAATATTTGCTTCAGTCCTAGAAAACCTGATAAATACAGAGAAATTATTGCATTTAATATCAAGTATCTCTCTTGACACTTTAATTAGAGTACATTTTTTGCTTTTCCTTTCCTAATCAGTTGGGCATTTTTCCTTTTTTCCCTCCTGTTGTCTTTACTGGGACTTTGTCACTGGATCCAAATTGTTTTCTTTGAATTCTGTATGTTCATTCCTTTCCGTGTTTCTAGCTTTAATATCTTTAGTCCAGGATTCTGGAAATAAAATGACACATATTTACCTGTAAATTCAAAAAAGCCAACTAGCAGAAATTACTTTTCTGTTTCTTAGCCTGAATCTGAATTAGTTATCTTCTCTGATGCTGAAATTTCTGACTCATTCACTCTTTTTTTTTGGATGTACTTGGTATGACTTTTCAGAATCACTATGAATTTATCACCACTCCTGGATATTCCACGTTTAATATTAATTCTTCCATCCTTTGCTGGACAGAAAATTACTCATTCAGAATCACAGAGCAAAGTAGTCATTCAGCTGTGAGGGAAACATGAGGATCCAAGGCTGCTAACTCTCCTAACCGTACTGTGAATCTTTTGATAACAAGTAGCTCTTTAAAAGCCTCTGTGCTTCAAGTCTTGTCAATGTGTGGCAGCACAGATCGATGAGAGTGAACCCACCTAGGGAAACACAAGTGAAAGATCCTGATGCCAAAATGTACTTTTTATTGCATTTATCAGTGCTGTTTGAAATCAAGTTAATCACTTTGGAGGGACCTGACATATAGCATTCAGGCACCAGGTGTGTGACAATTCTGGTGGTGCTGATTTCAGTTTCTTCTACTGTTGAGACCTTCAGTGTCTGGGAGCCAATGGTTTTATCAGTTCTTCTACTCCTCATTAGGATGTGCATCTGTTACAGGAACTGTGGGGAAAATCAAGACAAATTCTCACTATTTAATGTTTTCTGTTTGAACTGACAACATTTTATTGCTTATTCTTCATATGGGTGAGGCTTTTTTAATGTTTGATGATGATTTATGAAGCCACAAAACCATTCAGTACAGCAAGCAATAACTGATGTAATTAGCACATTTGAGGACAGTAAAACTGCAAAATAAGGAGGCATCAGTCACTAAAGCAATAGATTGATTTTTTCAGTATGTGTTCCAGTGATTTTATCAATACCATGTGTTAGTGCTTTTGGACTATGTCATTCTCCATTCTGCTCTTTGCTGGCTAAATGTCAATAGAAAGTACAATATCTGAACTTATTAATGCTTTTAAACAACTGTAATAACGTGCTACTGTTGCCAGACACTATTTTATGGTCAAAAGATAAAGCAAGCATGGAGAAATGAAAAAGGTCATGGACACAGATTATATATGAAAAAAATAATTTACCCCTTTCTAGGCCCTTTTTCTTTCTTTTAGAGATGCCTTCCTTTCACATACTGCCTTCTTTCCTTCCCTGAAGGGACAGGGAGATAGACAGACTACACACATACAGATAATTTCCTCAGCTTGCACTCAAACCTGTAAAATGTTTTCATTGAGTTCTCCAATCTGGTCCACCGAGTCACAATAAATATCTTCTGCTCTGAATATTTGAGTTATGTCCCCTATTGTCAGCATGTGGCTAGGTTTAACCAAACCGAAACAGGAATTGGGAAACCTAAAATAAAATTCTGCAGTACATGAAGCAACTGATTTGAACATCCGCCTGTGTTACAGTTCAGGATGGTGGGTTTTTTCTATGTTAAGACTAGAAATGTTATCAAGGAGAAAAGGTGTATTCAAGGTCTTCTGTAGGCTATAAACATTTTCATACTTTGTTTTTCTTAAGTGGGTAGTCTGTGAAAACACAGATGAGTGTCCTTCATCCACAGTTTCTTTGATGCCTGTGGACTGCTGAAAAATTGTCCCAGGTAAGAAACATGTAGCTCATTAGCCAGAAATCTACTCCGTCTGAATGTGAAGAAAGCTGATCCAAAACTGTGATAGTACATGCTGGGATTTTTCACCAAGTGAAATCCACAATTTAGGACAAATAGATGGAGGGAACAGACTGCTAGAAGTCTTTAAATCAAACTGAAGTAAATAAAAACCTGTCTTCACAACACAGAGCTTTTAAACTGGTCTTCACTACAGACGATTCTTCCTATGAGACACTGATTTTCTTGTGGTAGCTTTCCAAAAGCATGAAGAGGTATTTTTTCTATACCATGAAGTAGGCTTCAAAATAAGAAATAGTGTTGTATAAATTATTTTTAAGCTTGTGAATTATAGGAGAATTTATTCCCTTTCCATAAAAAATAAATATAAACAAATAAAGCAAAACCTACAGATTTAATAAATGAAGATCTAGATAATAAATCTCACTTAAAATAGACCAGCAATACTCAAAACATATTACTGACTGACTGAGCCGAAGCATTATTCTCAAGAGAATGTTTTGCCCTTTTAGTAGAATTAAATAAGTAGTGGAAATAATGTTTAGAAAAAACTTTTTCACAGCAGAGCCAGAAGATGACTTTTGCTTGGTAACTGTTTAACTAAGCCCAGCTGCTGCCATCACTTGGGAGCGGGCTGCAGGAGGGTAGCAGCAGCTTTTCTCTCAAGTAAGGCCAACCAACTAGACAGGGACATCTGTGGTACTCAACAAGCCCTGAGAGTGCTTTGAGGTGGCTTAAGCTTTATCCTTATTATACCAGACCTCAAATAGGAGCTGTTGGGGGGGTTCCTGAAGCTTCCATACTGATATTTAATCCACAAATGTCAGGCAGGTGGTGTTGCTCGCAATGACAAGGTTTTCTCCATTTTTACCTTTCAGACATGTTTTGACATATAGTTAAACTAAAGTGCTCTGTTGCTTGGATCACCTCGCTGGTTTTTATAGACAGGATAGCTCCAGCAGGGAAATTCTGGCCCTAGGTGAGGTCCTCCATAGCCGAGTTTTGACTGTGCTGTTCTGCTGGGACAAAATCGCAAATTAATCAGAGAAAACAGGTCCTCTAACAGGCTCTGTGGTTCAATATTAGGCAGGAAAGGAGAAAAATACAGGGCAAGAGAAAAGCTGAGGGCAATGGCCAAGTGACTGTGGCTGGGAGAAATGTAATCTAACCTGTGAGTGGAGGAGAGGGAGTTGATGAAGGACTGTAATACCTTACTAATTTGCTTCAGGTGGACAAGGTAATATTCTTACCATTTTTGTCTTTATTGAGGAAAAATATGAGTGAGTTTTGACTACAAGAAAGGGGTTTGGCTCCTGAACTGCACCTCTCCAGCGTTTGTGTGGGGTGCATGCCCCGTGACTGTGATGTCGTCACATGGGTTGGTTGTATCCCACACCCCAGCTGCAAGTGGCAGTGAGCTACTGCCAGTGGAAAGTCTCAGTGACAGCACTCAGTTCCCTGAAGGAAGACTCTAGGTGTCCACCTGGGGAAGGTGTGCTGCTGTCCCTGAACAGAGCTGTTTCATGAAGGCTGAACAGACTGAAGGAAAAGGAACAGTTTCCAACACACGTCCCAGGTGTGTGCCTGAAGAGTTATTCTTACTTCCTAGCCCTAGGCAGCACAGTATGTGGGTTTGATTGGATTGCTGTTCTGAGTCACCTAATTCTCCTTTTTTAATGATTGCAGGCATCTAATTCTGTATTCTCAGCTAGCAGCTAGTTGTTAAATGTGAGATAACTCAGAGACACCTCTGTCCCATATTGCATGAGGCCAATACAAAGAGCAGTCCTCGACTTTTAGTCCCTATGGGGAAAGCCGATAGTTCAGCCATGCAATTCATTTCACAACCATGTAAAGCTCACCCCTGCTGGGCTTATTGTAGACTAAAAGCAGATATTAACCTTAAACTAGCTTGGACAAATTTGACGATTTAAACAGCAGTAGGAGTTTTATTGGGTTTGTATTTTGCATCAATCACATATTTCTGTGGTTATAAAGGCTTTTCTAAAAATCTTATCTTGACTGTGATCTGTATAGTTACTTTAAATTCTGCAAACCTGAGGGATAAAGATATTTAAAATATTGTGACTAATCTATTTTTCTGATGAATCCTCTGCAATTATGGCATTTCTCCTAGGGATTCTACCAAGAATTTTTTTAAATTGGCCCTGGTGTAGTATCAGTGAAATTTGGACCAGCACCATTGCATTCTCTGTGGTGGTGAGATGGAATCTTTGCTTTATTTATATTGACTGATACCAGAATGACATTTTCCATTGTTAGTTTCTCAATGCAGGGAGAAATTAATCTCCCAGTCTATTTGCATCCACTAGCAATAAAGCCCAATTTTAATGAGAAAATGAATATTTGGACTTTACACTTTGTATCTTTCCTGGCAGCTGTGCTTTTTATTCACTCTGACTGAAACAGCTTCAATGACAGCAGCCAGGATCCTCCCCTTCTGTTCAGCTTTTCCATAGAAGGCAAAATGAAATATGTCTCTAAAGATAGGACAGTACTATTTTGAGTACTTGCTTTTTCATGGGATTATGCCAATAAACAAAAGAAAAATACTTATTCCCGCCTTTATCCTTTAAGAGCCAAAGCACTCTTTCAGGAATATCAACTATTTCTTCCTACCTGTTTCTTCAAATTCACGGTCTCCCTCTTTCCTTTTTATTTATCCTTCTTGGCTTCTTTTATCGTGCAATAAAATAAATGTTAGCTCTATGTTAGATTAGGTTGTTTTCAGAAACAAAAGTGGCATTTATTTGTTCTACAAGGTTTTAAAGCTAATGGTCCAACTCACAGGTAGAAAAACAACAGTGATTCATATCTTTCTTTGTAAGCAGCATCACCCGAAGGGCATTATGCAACTCTGGCTTTTATAGGGTTTTTCTTTTTTTCCGCAGGCATAATGACTCCAGAGAGACCAAACATAACAGTGATCAATTGGGCTGCTTTCTTTTCCATTCTGGTTTTACACAACAAAGAGATCCGTTGATTTTATTTGTCATTTATTTATGCTTTAAGCAAGCATGGTTTGGAAAATATTGGCCTGTCCAGCAGGCAATTCTACTATTGGTGCCTCAGCATAAATGTGTTTTTCCCCTGTATGGGATTACAAGGCAAGGTCGTCCATGGTATTACAGCTCTGAAATAAGTAACAATACTGAGAGCTATAACCTTTTCTAGTTAAAGCTAGTGAGAATTTTGTTGCTGGGAGCTGGCTATAATGGGATACAAATCAGGAGTTGACATGTTACTTGTTGACTTTGAGCCAAATCTAAAATGTGCACCGGTCCAGAACTGCAGTCTTGAAAAGGGTTTCCTTTTGTGTTAGCCTGAAGTGCTGAGATTTTTTTCCAGGTGGAGGCAGCTCGATCAGCTGCAACCATAAGCAACCATAATGTGCCTAGATCCATCTAATCAATCCAGTGTGTGGGACCTGGCAAGTCCACGTCCAGCTCCTCCATCCGGTAGATGATATTGGGGTGAACTGAAGATTTGTGGGCTGGGTTCCTTGCCAAAAATGAAGCTGTGGTTCCCCTTGCCTTTAAGACAGAGCCAAAGAAGAGTGTGGTGATGATCACTGTCTGTCTAGTGGGCATATTGTTAAATTGTCTTTTCAGTAAATAGATGTCCTAAGGCCTACACGCTTTTGTCTGCCCAGGAGATTTAAGCCCCTTTTCCAAATATTTCATGTGATCTGGCAAACCAAGAAAGAGGACTGTTAGAGCATTGTGCTTGAAAGGGGAACACGTGCCTCTGATACCTTCTCCCAGGACTGTAACATTAATAACATGTTTGAATAGTATGACAGGATGAGTGAACCTGGCTTGGTTAACCAGAAGAGAGTTGGGAGGTACCTGTTCTTTGGAAACGCCTCCAGGCTGGGTCTCTGAGCAGCCTGTGACCCAAGAGCAAGCCGTCCTTGCCCCACGGTGGGGGGGCACGTTTTAAAGCACCCATGTAACACAGGGTACAAGCCTCAGCAGCGGCTCCTGTGGCGTGGCTCAAGGCATCCTCCTGCTCTGAGACTCAGGGTGTCTCCTCCAAGTCCCACTTCCACAGGGTCAATGAGCATGCTGGGAACCTTGGTATGATCCTCTGTTCTCCACAGATGCCAGAACAGTGCCAACAATGTGATAGCAGGGCAAAAGGGTGCCTGCAGCTCCCTTACCCACCGGTGCCATCTACTCACATGCAGCTTCAGAGCCCCCTGCCCATGACAGCACTCCCATCCTGTCCTGCAAAATCCTAAAAGCGAAAACATCCTGACTCATTCTGGTTCTTTGTCCTCTAGCCCAAAACATACATGGATTTTTTAAGCCTTTTGCTCGTTAAAATCCTCTACGTTAGTAGCCCAGGTCTCATTACCACGTATTGGCCACGGTATCCTCTTTATAGCTACAAATATCTCTGGCGTAAGAAGCTTTTAATTGCCTTTATTCTCTGTGGTGAATATCTGAAGGCAGTGACACATACGTAATTACCATGCAACTGGAAAAGAAGTTTGGGGCAAATGTGCTGCTGATTTTTCCCCTCACTCCTTAAAAGGGGTCTTCTAGTTCACAGAAATCACAAGGTGTGTATTATGTCTCTAAAAAGGGGAAAATTGTGAGAATTTTGCCAATTATTAAAAAGCCCTCTAACGTACAACCTACTGTTCATTAGCTGAAAAATGAAGGTTTCTGTTTCAAGAATGGTACAGTTCATTTAAGATACTTCTGACCTAGATTTGTACTGTACTGAATTGCTTCAAGTGAGTAATGCACAATCTATTTATAGGGTCATTATTAAATTAGCACTTGCATGATTTAAATCCCCTTGCAGTAGATTCACAAGAGAGACTCGGGCACTCTTGTCACCCAGTGGGTAGCAAACTTGGGTTAATGTTCACAGGAGTGGTAGTCTGGACTAGTTTTTTGAAAGGAGTAACTGATTTTGAGATGCAGATAGAGCTTGCTGTAAAATGGAAATTCATCTGACCAATTTGGACTTCTACTTTTGGGTGAGATGAAATATACCTCTACGTACCCCTTTTCCATGATTCATTTTTCATGCTGGCTTATTGAGCACTGTAGGTTTTCAATACCTGTAGCCATTTTATGTAAGCCCCACCACAGGGTCCGAATATGACCTAGGAAGATCATCGTTAAGTATTGTGGTAGTGTTGCTGTGTTGTGGCTCTAGTTTGCTGAAGCTGGCAGTAGGTGCCAGGGCATGTTCCACTGATCATTTCAGTATATGAAGTTTTCTACCTTCTTTTAAATCAGGTAATTGCTACAGCAGCACTGCAAACATCAAGGTGATCTTTCTGAAAGGTCTGTGAAGACTACCTCACTTGGAAATGTTGGGAGCTGGGTGCTTAAATTCTCCGAAAAATTAAGACATATAAAAAAAATATATAGCTGACTGTTATTATCAGGTGTAAATTAGGTGTCTTGAAATTTTCCAGTTTTGGCAGGCAACTGACATACATGGATTTGTCAAATCCTAGGACAGTAGCCATAAGAAATGGAATTAGCATGGAATGTAGGAGTCCTGCCTTGGTTTTGCTTCCTTTCTTTCTTCCACTCTACTTTTACGTGTTAGCTGTATGGGATGTTGTTTAAGGTGGGAGCTGTGTTTCATGTCCATGCTTTGTGGCACTTGGCGTCGAGGGGTTCCAGTCTTGATTAAAGTCTTCCCACTGAATCATCACTTGTGAAACTAATGGCCATACATAAAATACGAGGTTCTGAACAAGATATTTGCTATTCTAGCTTTGCCTGTCACTTCAAATCCCCTTTTCTCTTTGTTTAACTTCTCAATGTCACCTTTAGGTTTAAGTGCATTTTTCCTGCAGCTGTGCAGCAATTTCAGTGCATTAACACATTTTTCATATGAAGCAACACAAAAAGCAGATTCAGAATAAATCCCTCAGAATAAAGTATTGTGTAGGTCAATGTTGTTTTGGAATCTTTTTCAAGAGTGTATCGAAATCCTTAAGGGAATGAATTTGAATGTCCTTTAACTGTAAGAGGACCCTAACTCTATCAAGAATGAGGTCAGCCTCAAGTGTCTTGTGCTCCAGTTGTAATTTGAGTGTGCTGACTTATACAATGGAGTTAACAAAAAGATTTTAAGCTTTATTATTACTGATATTATTATTCATGACAGTGTTAGAGTTGTCCCTTGAAAGTAAAAATGCTTCTAAACTGAATAAGAGCAGACAGAAAGGTTGTTAGCATAATGTACATACACACTTAGAGGCATCCACTTCTTTGCCAAAATTAAATCCCTAGACACTTTTATAAGGATGTAAAAAAAAAAGTAGTAATAATAATAGTATTAATAATAGTAATTATTATACAATAGCTACATTTTTCAATCATAAAGTCCATTTAATCAGCATAGAATAATTTGGAGAAATATATATATTCAAGGACTTGTTTCTTTGAGAGCTAGGAAACTTTGAATTGAAACAGATAGGGAAACAAATGACCAGATGGGTACCAAAAAAACCCCCAAATCTTCTACTTCAGCTTCTTCATCACTGGTGAATATGTATTCAGAAATGTCAGGTATTTGTTCTAGCACTGGCTTCTATGAATGTCCAGGATTTATTTAACATGCCTGGGAATAACTGACTTGGGTGAGGACCTTCTTCCTTGACCTATGAAGTCTTCCAAGGCCTAAAATGGAATATCTGTGACCCCGTTTAAAGGCAACTGGGTGTCTAATGCAGTTTACATTCAGCAGAAGTCCAAGGGATAAAAATAGGGAAAATGAGATGCAATTTTTCACAGTAAAAATGCAATAACTAATATAAAATCACATCCCAATGCATTCTGAAAGTTCAGTTACTGGAGTTCTGGTGTGAAATGGCTTTATATTGCTGAGAATTCTACTCTTCTGTAGAGCCTCAGAATTGGATGCAGAGACAAACCCAGAGTCTTTGCCCTTGAATCTGGTAATATTACTGCATGACAACAAGTATTTTAAAAAAACAGAGAAAGGGGCCAAGTCAATACACTAAAGCACTGTCCATGGGCAACAAAGGTCAAGTGAAGCATTGGAATAGGTTGACCAGAGAAGTTATGGATGCCACATCTCTGGAATTGTCCAAGGCCAGGTTGGATGAGGCTCTGGGAGAGAAAAGTGTCCCTGCCCACAGCAGGAGGGTTGGAAGTAGTTGATTTTTAGGCCCCCTTCTGACCCGTTTTATGATTCTATGATTCTGTGATTCTGTGATTCTATGATTCAGTGATAATGGATTCTCTGAAACCAAACCACACTTTCTGTGAGTAGACTGGTAGGGTGGTTGTGTAATCTATGTATATACCAAGAGACTAACAAAATAAGCATACTTGGTTACCAAAATATTATGCAGGGTTATCTTCTGCAGAAGGCCTTCCTTATTTTTTCTTGTTTTGCGTGATGAGTTCATAGCAAAATATAAATAATACATAGAAAAAACATCCGCAGGTACATGTTGTATGATTCAGGAGTATGTTAAATGCACTGTGTTGTATTTGTGGGAAGGAATGTTTTTGTAGAGTGTATGCTAAAGGAGACGTTTTTTAAAACACTGTATCACAAATGAAAAAATGACAACACACATGATAACTGTAGGTAAATAATTACATCTGTAGGATAAACTTTAAAAAGCCAGAAAAGTTATAGATAGGACACACTTCTCACTGATGAATTTACTGACTTGTTGGTTTCTATCTCATACTTAATGGTATCTAAATGCTGTTTCAGCCTGTGAGTTGAATTTCCTTTTAATTTGAGTGGATCATATATTCATTCGTCGACACTCTATCTTCATCAATCAAGGCATTATGCCTGGCAGTTTCATCTCATCCTCAAAGATAACCTTGGATTATGCCATGACTCAATTCTGTATTGCCCCTACAGAGATAATGAATTCATACATGTAAGAGCATCATTTACCAATGGGTGTGGGATGCTGTTTTGAACATATCATTTCCATCTGCCACAGGATGATTCCATTTGCAAAAATTGATCTCCTGGAGGAGGATTTCTGAGCTAGGGTAAGCAGATTGTAGGCACAGTTTAGCAGAGTGTGTTGTCTGACAGGAGAGGAAAAGGGGATCATATTGCTTCTGCTGTCCCCAGAAAGTCAAAGCTCAGGGAATGGGCTTGCATCTCTTCTCACTGAGGCTGGAGAAAAGAGCAAGGACAGGGTAAACAAGTCCTTCCTTCTTGTAGCAAAAGGTTTCAGCTCAGCAAGTCTGAGAGGAGTAACACATCCACACATAGGGATGGTGAAAGCATGAATTTAATCCACTTCTGAAAAGTTCAGCCTCAGCTGTGATAAATTCTGTTAGATGCTGAAGCAGGCACTGCTGTGAGATGACCTCTTTTAAACAGCTTTAAGATTCAGCTTAATGGCTCCCAGAAAAGGATTGAGCTCATATTTAATTACTGTGAATAAAACTATGCATTTCATCAGCTGTAAGCAATAGTAATCACATGTGTCACAATGAAAATTTATGCACATCAAGCAGTTTTCCTTGTGCGAATTGGAATTTGACAAGAGGGAGTGCAGATGGACGCCTAAGAAACTATTCTGCAGGAACACCTGGGGTGGACCAAGAACAGACACAGACCAGTTAGATCACTGCACGCCTTGGTAACAAGGTAAAGTAGAGCTTGCACATTACATCAGTTTTCATATATTAGCAAGATCAAATTATGCACAAAGCAAAGGGCATTACATGATAACTGAGCAGCTTAGGGTTAGGAGTATTTGCATCCCTTGCCAAAATTTGTGAGAATTACATCTCTTCCTGTTCCCTGCCCAGTCATGAGAGGCAAGATACAGTTGTGAGTTTGCAAGAGCAGGACAGTATCCCTTTGAGTAGCCTGGGAGCTACTGAGTGGAGTTGCCTGACTTCCAGAGCAGCTGTATACGTGTGACACTCAAAAGTCACGGCTTTAGTACAGTGCCAAGGAACTCACTGAGTCCTGCCATTTCTATCTTCTCTTAGTTCTGTGGAAAGCAAATACTTGTTTAGCATGTTTGAAGTACACCATATATTCTTTATTTGCTATAGAGACGCACCTCCACAGACCTACACTCTGTTCCCTCCATGGAACTGGCATCGTGCTGGCAGTTCCTCTGTCTCCTCCACTCACGCTGACTGTAACAGGAGATTCAGGTGCAATCCTGGTCCTGGTGGCATTCACATGTTCATGTAACATGAGGAAGATGATGTCTTCCTGTTTAATGCAAATTACTGATTGCAGTGTTTCAATGTACATTTTTCAAGAAACACGTTTGCTTTAATTTTCCCAAAGCCCAACTTTGCTGTCATATTTTGGTATATTGTGTGTCACTGTTCTATGTGCATTGTGTCAGTGTGATCCTGTCAACTGTCATAAAGGATAAGCTCCTATGACAACTTATGTCCTAATGCAGTTTGACAAGATGAAATATGCAAAAAAAGTAAACACAATTCCTGCCAGTGCCCACTGGTCCTAACAACTTCATGTGTACCTCCCTTAATTAATCACTAGCTAATGATAGTTTCCTGATAACTGCCAGAAACAGGGCACAGGATCAGTACTGTGTACCTATGTGACATATTTCAGGCTGGCATACAGACTTACAGAGGTGTTGCCTGTGTACCATGTCTTGTACCAGTTCTTATTAGACCATTCAGATTACTTTTCTGGTTCTTGCAGGTAGGCAAAAGTACAAATTCACTGGAACAGCCTTTTCTTTTTGAAACACATAAATCAATCTCAATTCTTTGAAACTGCATTGCTCTAAAGAATGTTCATTAATTTGGAAATATAACTTATTTTTCTGAAGATCTATATTTTATGAAACACAGTTTAAATTTTCACCTGAGACCATTACGGTTTCTATGAAGAGAGAATGGATAACAAATTGAATGAATGGACTCTCATTAAGCTTAAAATTACTCAATAAGAACCATTCTGAATCAATTAATCATAATGTAACAGCACTCTAATTTTCTGGCATTCTCAAAATCAAAAGTAAGTATTTGCATCATATTTCATCATAAGAAATGTGATTAATTTTGTTTACAGCTGATGAAATACATGATTTCAGTCACAGTAATTAAATACTGGCTCCACCTTTTCTATTCTTGGAGCTTCTAAATTGAATACTAAGGTTGTCTAAACAAGGTTGTCTCACAACAGTGCCCTTCCACCTGTTACTCTTCTCCCTACACACCTTCCATGACCATATGCAAAAAAAGGATCAGAAAATCCATTTTATATTACATAGCAGGGTACTATGAGACATATCTGTAGTTTAAAATAAGATTAGGTTCCAGATATTTTGCAGAGAAATGACATCATCCCTTCTATTTATCAGACTTCATGTGTGACTGTTATAAATGGATTTTTTATTTGAATATATTATTTTGTTAGTCTGGGTGTTTTGGGTTTGTCCTCAAGTTGTTTGATTTAATATTATCTAAACAATCTAGATTCGTGACACCTGAATATGTCAGCTAACATGACAACCTATTATTCAAGGACAGACAGGTAAATTTCCTGTGGAACATTATTTATGGGATTGGAGGGGGCTGCCTTGACACCAAGAAATGCATTTTACTCACATTGATTCACCCAGAAAGGAGTGTTAATTATTAGAAAGGTAGAAAGGTGGTTCCTATTTATCGTTCCATGGAAACAAATGTTTCCAAAGACCATTTTGAAGAGAATTTTCTTCATATTGTTTCATATTCCAACAGAATTAAAATTTCAAACTGTCAAATAGGGAGTGGAAAGGGTTGAAAAAATAAAACACGAAAGTTAGCAATTAATTTCAAATTATATTTTAAAAAGAAAAGAAAAAAAAAAACCAAACACAAGATCCAGTTCTGGTTTTGACCAGCTTAACTTCTGTCACTCACTGCATTAAGCAGAACATAGTGAACAATATAACCCACGCTCTCATGCCTGGCACACACATTGCTGAGGCAGCTTGAGGAAGCACCAAAGGTGGCTCTGAATCCTCTGACCAAAACATGATTCTAGTGCACTAAGCATTTAAACCCCTGTAACTTTGGAGAATTTGGATTATGAGGCGGGTTTAATGAAAACCATGCCTAGCTTGCCAAGTAACTGATTTACTCTCTGTGCTAGTACAGTGATCTCTTCCATTAAAGAGGTCAGGCTGTCCCTGTTTGGAAGTACAGCGTTGTTCTAGAGAAACTTAGAGGAACAACATGCCAGCTACATTATTCAGTATTTTTATACTTCAGGGAATGTGACAGAAAGATTGTTATTTTACTTATCTAAAAGAGTTTTCTCCTCCATCATGGTTCATACAATAATTCAATTTCCATATTTAAATCAAAATAATTTTCTGTTTCTTGCTAACTTCTGTTGACCTCTTCTGTTATGGTGGAAATTGTTTGTTTGTTCCCAAATTCTAGTATTCCACTTCCTATGCACTGCTACTGTGTATGCCCAAGGCCAATATTTGGCACCTTTCAACGAGGGATCTCTTACATCAGAGCCAGTTTCACTGATTATATGTAATTTACAAAACATGAAGGTCATTCAGGCTGTATCAGGCTGGACTATCACTACATATGAACACTTATCTCTCTGCCTTACGAAGATAAAAGTTAATGTATTTTAAGCTTGAGAAAGTATGAAAGAAATGCAGATGTGTACAGTAGGTTAAAATTAACTCAGGCATTTACAATGATCTTCCATCAGCAGAAAGTTCTTGATTTAGAAGACCTTGAGGTAGCTGGTTAATTACTCACTGAATCAGGATCAGAATGCTTATGCAGAAACATGTACTAATTTGGTGGAGCAACAGATATGGGGAAATATGTCACTAGCTTTGACACATGTATGAAGCTTTTGACAAAATTAATAGGGAAATTCCTGTAGCAGTGGGAGGCACCATGTTTTCATGGCTGTGGCCCACAGGTTATCAGCAGACTTTTAAAAACATTCACACACAGCTCCTCCACCACCAATGTTTCCAAAGCAGGACTGTTTGTGGAAGGATAACACAGGGAGTTTACCTGGGGGCAGGCAGGTGTGGATTTAAAAGGTGTAGAGCAATTAGCTGCAGTTCATTACCCACTTGCTGCACCTCTCAAGCTGTCTCCAGACTATCAGGTTTGGTGGAAGGGAGAACTAGGGAATTAAAAAGCCTCCTCATCTTCGCTGCAGTAGATCCCAAGACCTATTGTGTCAGGGCTGTCCCGTGCAGTCTGAGTCTTCTGGGTGGTTGGCCCCAGCTGCTGTCCTCCACAGCTGGGTGGGTGCCAGAAGAGCCTTGCCTAAGACATCCAGATTCCACTCTGAAGGGAGCAGCTTGGCCTCTCCTGAAGTGCCAGCTAGTGCTTTGTCCAGGCTGGTGGGTTTTCATCCCCTTGGGAGCTCCCCAGGAGCCAGCAGCAATGGCAGGGGAGAGGGAAAGGCTCTCGCCCCATACAACCCAGGCTTTCTCGCTTGACCAAGAGCTCTTCTCCTGCATGGGGCAGCCCATCAGGCTGATGGACCATGGCAGGTTATCCAAGAGCTGGCTTTCAAGGAAAGGTAAATTTAAAGGTGAGTTTCTAAATTAACACATGTATACAGTTTTATATCGCAGTGTACAGCACTACTCTGCAGGTAAGTGACTTAGTAAATCAGAAAGAAGAGCTGGAAAGATGTCAGAAAGAGAAGCTTGGTACACGCACACCTCATAGCTGCCGTCATCAGTGATGAGGTCACAGTGCTGCTCAAGGTCATCTCAATCAGAGCAAGGAGCAAAGGAAGGCAGAGGAGACTGCATCATGTGCAACTCTGACCCTAGTTTGTTCAATAGGAATTTGGTTGCAGAGTCCAAGGAAAATTTGTTCACTAGTAAGGCTGGTCAGATCATGCCCACTGCTCAGCTCAGGATCCAGTGGGGTCTTATATTGATTAGTGGAAGATTTAATTTCATCCTGATTAAGAGAGAGATGAAGAAGGGTGCTGAATAATCCTACAGGCATTTATCAACTCTTAGGCAAACATTCTTTTTAATCTACTGTGGTGAACAACCCATGATCTCAATTTTGGCTCCCTTGACTTTTTTTTGAAGGGCTGTTCTCCATAAATCTCCCAGACTCTTGTTTTTAATAGCAGCGTTGTCCCAAGTGCAGACATAAAACAACTTTGTTGCTGTTATTCATTAGAATCGATATTTATTTACTTCTACCATCCAACCAGCTTTGTTTTCTTTTGTAAATTTCCTATAAAAATATCCTGTAAACACATTCTTGACTAACTTGATTTTTAGTAATTCAAGTCATAAATGTTAAATATTTAAAAAAAATAGTTTTGCTAGTGTAAAATAACTCTGTGTACTTTAGTCCAATGAATATATGTAAATGTAATTAAAATGTGTTGTATCTTTCTATCGTTGTGAATATGACTCAGAAATGAAAAGACCTGGGGGTCCTGGTAGACAACAAGCTGTCTATGAGCCAGCAGCTCCCTTGTGGCCAAGAAGGCCAATGAGATCCTGGGGTGCATTGAGAAGAGCATTGCCAGCAGGTCAAGGGAGGTGATCCTGCCCCTCTACTCAGCCCTGGTGAGGCACATCTGGAGTGCGGTGTCCAGTTCTGGGCTCCTCAGGACAAGAGAGAGACATGGAGCTCCTGGAGAGGGTCCTGCAGAGGGACTGGAGCTTCTCTCTCATGAGGTAAGACTGAGGAAGCTGGGCAATTTCAGCCTCGAGAAGAGACAACTGAGAGGGGATCTCATCAATGTTTATCAGTATTGAAGGGAGAGTGTCAAGAGGATGGACCAGGCTCTTCTTGGTGGTGCCCAACAACAGGACAAGCGGAAATGGGCAGAAACTGATGCACAGGAAGTTCCACCTGCATGAGGAAAAATTTCTTTACTGTACAGGTGACTGAGCACTGGAACAGATTGTCCAGAGAGGTTGTAGAGTCTCCCTCACTGGAGCTACTTAAGAACTGTCTGAACACAATCTTGTGCCATATGCTCTAGGATGACCCTGCTTGAGGGAGGTTGGACCAGATGACCCACTGTGGTCCCTTCCAATCTTTCTGGGATTCTCTGATTTGCCATTTGTGAATGTCTTGGTTTGAAAGACAGGTGTCTGTACAGGAGGGCAGGAGCCTCCCCTGGAATGGAAAATGCAACCCCCTTCCCTCCGAATTATTATAATTTTGAAATTAAGGGGCTTTCAGGCAAAGATANAGAAAGGTTCTGACGAACTGCGTCCGAGCCCGGCTAGCACCAACAGCCCTGACTCCACCCAAAACCAGGTGAAAGACCAGTAGTCCCAGCGACCCCCCACCCTCTGTGGCAAGGTCCTTTTGTGTGGCTTAAGCACCGGCAATTTATTGTCCTGGCAACAGTATGGGGAAAATTCTCTAAGAGAGAAAAAAAAGAACAAAACAGAAGGGGAACTCCCCAAAACCCCAACAGTGAATAACTGTTCAAAAGATTAATTCATGTCAAACATCGGTTGATTCTAACAAGCTGAACTCTAACATAGGGTGGCATCTACGTGTTTTTATACATTTCCCATTCCTTAGCAGAGCCTCTTGCCATGACAAAATTGCTGAAATATGTCTGAGTTAATACACAAGAGGCAACTGCTTACAAGGGTTATGAGGGTATGTGCTAGTTCAAAGGAACACTTTATTAGACATGTAGAGCTGTATATAGAATTTTTTCTAAGAATATACTAAATATAAAGAGAAAAAAACACCACAAGATTGCATAATATGATTTTGACAGAATTTCATTGAAGTGCCTATGACTTTTAGTGCTTACTTACCATGCTGATTTAAAGCTTATCATCATGCTGATTTGTAAATAGCAGTAGTTAGACTCAAATTTAGCACCCTTATACCTGTACTAGAGCCAGGTACACTTACTGCATGTCTTAAAAATACAGTAGGAGTACTTCCAACCGAGTCCATGAGAACTAATGAAAAGTTCCAGGGCATTTGGAAAAACATTCCTAATTTCTTCCATGTACAGTAATTTCTATAATTTTCCTTTTTTGTTGTCAGAAGAAACATAATGCTAAGGAGCACATCCAATAAATACACACCCGATTTATAACACCAGAAAGAGCAATATTCACTGGCTCCATGCAGGATATCTCACTTAAAAAAACATTTGAGTTGTTTGGTAAAGTGGTTTGTTATTGGGAATTTTTTTCGTCTTCAACTTTTCCCTTTAACAATGGACCATTGACTTCTTACTGAACTCCCTCCTAGTTTTGTCACATAAGAATACCTTGGTCAAATTAAGGGTGCCAGGTCATCTGGAGAGTCATGCCTGAAAGGGGAGTAAAACTCATCTCTTGTCTTGAAGTCAGACAGAAAAACACTTATCTGAGTGTTTCTCAGACCCGTTTGTTTTTAAACTAGTGTAACAGGAAGGGAAAGAATGTGAGTAAGATTCTTCAGGGAAGCCTCTTCTCAGCTGGGGGGAATAGCAGCAATAGGTTTGATAGCAGCATAGAACATTGATGCATCACTCACACTGTGCATCCTGTGGCCAGGACCAGCCCAGGTACATGTGGGGGCTTGAGGACGACTGTCAACCAAAAAGATTCAGAGCCTTCTCTAGCACAATTTCCCAAGTGCTTCCAAGTACAGTAAAGCTCTTCATTAGGTTCCTCCTCCCTGTTTGCTCCTCCTAAGCTGGCAAAGCACGCTTGCCAAGACAAGCTGCTGCTGGTTGGAGCACTGACGCAGGGAAGGGTTAGAGCATCTGCCATGGTTGTGCAAGGCTCTGGGCCGTGCCAGCAGCAGCAGGGATCAGGATGACCCACTGTTCGGCAGGGTCAAGCCTGGGGGCCAGTAGAGCATCCCCAGCTGGTGGCTGCAGCCCACAGCAGGCTCTTCTTTCTGTGCTATGGGCCTGTTTGGTCATCGTTTTCTTCCCCCTTCTTTCTGTTAATTTCGTACAGAGGATGACATTTTGGCTGAAAATCGATAGTTTGTGACATTCGTTTCAATGTGGCAAGAATTTCATCCAAACTCTTCATGCCTCACTGAGGACAATAACACAAAGAACGCTGTTTTGGAAAGAGAAAGGCATCAAGTTTGCCAGCAACTTTGTTTATTGTGTTTGGGGGCTTCATGATGTAGTCTCCCACCCACTTCTTTTTTAAATGTTACTTTGGCTTTTGAAAGTCTTGTAATCTAAAATATAATTATTAAAAGTTTGTATGCGATTTCCAAAGCTGGTTTTCATTCCCTAGGGAATATTAATTCTGGTTTAATTTGTTTTTCATCTTCATTGTGCAACAAAACACAGTTTTGTTTTTAAAAGGAGGATCAAACTGATACGGGAATATGCATACAAGTGTTGGCAGGCATTTCTTGAGGAGAGCTGCAGCCTATGAACTTGGACTTCAAACAAAAAATGTGCACATCTCACATGAACTTGAATTTGCCCTTTATTTGTGATACCCATAAACATTTATGATGCTTTGTTTTTAATCCCAGTAAGCCTATGTTGTTACTTTGGGTCTTTTAATAGTGTCTATTTATATTGTGAAATCATGACAACTGTGTTGTCTTCCCGTAAAGCCAAAGGTCAAGGGTCTGCTACAGCAAATACTAACACATGTGAAAAACTTCACTCATATGAATAATCAAATTGATTTTAACAGGGATGTGTTTTTAGGGTCAGGCTCCCAATATTTTGACATACTTCTTGAAATGTTCTGTGGGTAGGAGTCATTGACTTTCATATGGTGATAAAATGCTCTAAACACACAAATAACTCCCCTCCAAAAGATAGGAATATGTTTGGGTTATCAAGTTTTAACGGTTACAGTTTTACTTGCTAGCTTTCTTTTCCTGAATACAAGTAGTGTTGGAGGAGCACTTAGAAGACATGAAATAGAATCAGTGTTAATGATTCCTATAAATTAATATATTTAACATTCTTCTCCCTTCCCAAGTGAGCCTACGTGTAACCACAAGTTTGGAGATCTCAGTGTAGTTTTTTGCCTTGATTTTCTGGTAAAGAATGATGGAACTGATTACTTTTACAACACTGATGTACTGCATTTAGTAATTTATGTTGGGTACAGATCATTGCTATGATGAAATAGACAAATGTGTGTAGGCGAACACTCTTTTTAATCATAAGAACTATAAAAATTCATGCTTTACACAATAAATATTATTCTATATTCTGCAGAATATAAGCTGTAGTGCCTCTGTAGTGCATATGCTGTAAAAGTAAATAAAAGAGACACATGAAATTCCAAATATAACCTGTAGTTATTCAGGATAAGCAGCATGCCTTATAAAGAGAATTTCCTAGTTGTCTGTTGGGATAATAGAGTGTTCCTTGGAAAGCTTTTTGTGAATAAGCTAATAATTTTCCCTGTTGTTTGCACAGATTCCAGCTGTATTAGAATGCAATTTCTGCAAAAATTTGTCTCAGAAAGTTGTGTCAGGAGCAAATTAGTTTTCTGCTTTTTATTGGAATATATTCAGTGGTTTTCCATGTTGCATTCCTAACCTTATTCTCCAAATACATATTCTATACCTATGACTTCTACTGTTAAATTAGGAAGAAGCTTTACATATGTTTATTCTTCCTATAAAGGTGGAAAAAATTTGGGAAAGCTTGAGTGTAGATGAAAATCTATGAACATCAGTATGTTTTAAATTTGTAATCATATATGAGCTATTTTCTTCATATCACCATAAGTAATAATGCCACAAAACTAGCAAAGGATCTGCAGTCTAGGTGTCATAACCTCCCTGATAGTAAAAGGAACACTTCTTCTATTAATGTGGAGTTGTGTGCGTGGTCTGTCCAGTGATACGCAATGTCATTTAAGACATTCCATCATTCCCTGCTTGAGCACTCTGCTCTAATCTCATGAGGTACCCAGGGAAGAAACAATGATAGCCAAGGCATTAAAATGTAATCAAGATATGCAAATTCATATCTGAATGTGATTTGCTTGGAAAGAGAAATTAATCTAGGCATGGTCAAATAAACAGTGTGTAATATGGAGAATTAATCACCAAATTAGCAGCTGTAGTCCCATGAGAAGATTATGCAAATTAAAAAGACCCCCATCTACAGTCACAATTAGAGTACTTAATACCAAACTCTAAACAAAACAAAGCCCCTGGGAGCACCACAAAACAAGTAAATCAAACTTAGAAAATCTCTCCACGAAATTTGGAAGATGACCCACTAGGTGCTTTATTTTTCCTGGTTTACAGAAACTGATTTATTTTCCCGCTGACATACCAGGCTCATTGAATAACCTGTGACTTTGAAGCACCACTAATGTTGCTTTACACAAGACTAAACTTCCATTCATACAGTCCAAATCAGCAGCTAAAAGAGGTAGGGACTAGAGGGTAAATCCTCATCCCTGGGGCCCAGTCCATGTAAAACAGGGATGGATACTCCAGAGATATGTTAGGCATCTTCTGCACACATAGAAGTTTTCTCCGGCAACTTCAGTTGCTGCTTTGCACTTGTGTTTCAATAATTTCTTTTTGTTTTATCTCTCTGAACATAGTATTTTTCCCATATTTGTAATATGACCTTAAAATATTTGTTCTACCTCCTCTGAAAACCTATTTCACACATTTGCTTTTCACTGGTTAATCCAAGACAGTGACACCAAGGATGCTTCATACGGACTAGGCTGGGGTATGGAACAACCTGACCCATGGCAGCACATGGTCTCCCCTGAGGCTGTGCGTTGCACTAAAACCATGGCCCAGCCTAGAACACATAAAACATTCTCCAACTAGGAAACCTGAGTGAACAGAGCTATTCAGCATTCGAAGCACAGGTTACTAAAGATACCCCGGTAGCTCAGATAAATCTGTCTTAACACTGACTCAACACAAAGTGAAATATGTTGACTTTTCTGAGTACAAGCTTTAGAAATTTTTAAGGAAAACTTGTAATATACTCACTCTTGTCTTCATTTATGGTGAAAGCACTTGTTCAAATAGGAAAATTGGCAAGGGTCCTGAATTTCCATCTCCTGATGAACTTCATGTCACTAGTTCCAAGGGAGCAACCTCTTTTGGGAAGGAATTTTGTACAATGCAGGCAAGAAATTCTTCAATGTGTCCAAAGCCAAGAAAAGCAGAGCTTCTCACTTCGAGTTGCTGGGTACCGCTCAACATCAGCACCTACGGCTGGAAGATATCTTTGAAAACACAGCATTGGGGTTATATATTTTAAGGCAGCCTTGTCCTATCTGTCACTGAGAGTGAGTAGAAGTTGACTTTGTAAGAAAAAGGAGTTTGCTTCTATTCTGAAATGTCTTTCTCGGTCTTCTGATGCTCTGGACCGTGGCTGGCTTCCAGTTGCTTAAATTTCACTCCTTTTATTTAATTTAAAGTTTTAATTCCTCCTGATAAAGGATGCTTTTGGTAAGATTTTCAACAACTTGTTTAAAGAGCTAAATAATGCTCATGTTTTAAGGCTCTTAATGCTGCAGAGTACCAATGGCTTTTCATGTAGAACAGCCTATCCTTCTCCCAGGCAGTTTTGCTGACACACTGCATACAATCGTTTCATGTTGTCTTACCAATGCAATGAAGTACATGCTTCTTGCAAACTACAGCATAAACTTTCTTGCTAATGTAGATCTCATCTTTGAACCCGAGCAAATGTGAATCAGGAATGCCAAAGGGGAAGCCCTAGACACACTTGAAGAACAGGATTGCAGAAATTGCTGTGCAAATTTTAGTCTTCACTGATGCTTAGCCCCAACCAAGAGGCCATTTCTCATCAGTCCATGTGACATGAATTTAGCCCACACCAAAGTTTCCAACATTGCCTTGTGTGTTTTGAAAGTGCAGCGCCAATGTATACTCAAGGTTTTCTCACGCTGCGTCAAGCAAAGTATTTTGGAAAATGATGGGTGTGCTGCTTGTGTCTTGTATGCTATGGAGAAATGGCAGAAAATGAGAATGCAAGGAAAATGAAGTGTGGGACTGCCGCTGGCAAATTTCTTGTGCTTTCATGAGCTTAAAGCTGTGATGTGTTTTTAGATGCTGAACGAGATGTAAGACAAACAGAGAAGAAATTATGCAGTCAGCTTCATCCCTGGAAGTTCACTGGGCTGAACTGTGCCTGGGGATTAAAGTACAGATGGCTGATGACTATGGGCTTGAGGACTATTAAAAAAGGTCTTAGAAGGTCACAATAAACTGTGAATCAGACCAGAGGGGTATGGCAAGGTTTAGTAGCCCCATTTGTGAGCAGCTACACTGCAGTGACAAAAGTTATTTGCTCAGTAGGGTTATCACCATTTGTGGGTAAGGTACGATGCAAATTCATTTCCCCTGAGATGGAAAATTCAGGCACTGCTGAAGCTGCAGGTTTATGAGGCAATGGAAAGCAGTCTAAACTAAATTGTAACACAATTCCTGGCCTGTCCCAGTCCCACTGAGTTTCCTTATACCTGGATGATCTATTGTGCACACAGTTGCATGCTGTCCAAGTCTGGCTTTTGAAACCAGTTATTTCAGAGAGGGAATGTCAGAGAGTTCTGAAAGAAGCACTCCCTCAACCATCCATCTAATATGACAGTCCCAGGGCAGTTAATCAAGCAGTGCCCTTTCCTCAGTGTTGCTGCAACAGTCACATGTTAACAATTACACTCTTAACTATAAAGGTAGACGCTGACTACATGGTGGGCCAAATCCTGTTCTGTGTTTTGCCTGGTTTAAATTTGGAGGAACCCTTTTTGTAAGTGAGCCTACCCTGCCACTGAGAAAGGGAACCACTAATGTAGTGGTTATATAAACACCAGCAACTGATAAAATTGAGTTACTACCTTTTATATAACTCTTTGTTATAGTTCAGTGAAATGTAACTCCAAATGAAATAATAAACCTGTAATCAGGACACAAGGGAACAAGCAAAGTAGATTAACTGGTAAGACAATGATATTGACAGCATTTTCTTAAATTATTATTAGGAAGATAATGCCATCCAGCACATCTGAGCAGTATTTTGAGGGAAAAATACTCTCTCCAAGGAGACATTTTAATTCAGATAGAATTGTTAGATTGCAATTAAATTCTCGGATTGACAGTCTTTATCATAGTGTTGTTTTTCTACTAATAATGTATACAGGTTTAAAAACGTCAACCAATATTTACTTATGTGAAGAATCCACCACCTTGTCAAAAGTGCGCAAGTAGGAGTTAACTGTTTAGTTTATATTTGGAATATCATAAATGCCAGCAGGAATGACAACACATCAAGAGGAACACCTTTTCAAGCAGTGTGATTACTGAGTCTGATTACTAAAACACATTGACCATTTTCATTCTTCCAGTGCTCACATTTTACAATAATAAAGCATCAATGCTTACAGGAAAAGATTGGACCTGATGTCATATCTAGAAACTAATTTAATGGGAAATTGGATAGTGACAAAGTGATGATGATTTATTCTTAATAGCAGATGCCTCATTAGTTATGATTTATTTAGATGACCTTCCCGGTCCTATGATATTTTCTCCTCTGGTATTTACCTCCTCTCTGTCCCCCACTCCCTCCAAAATCTTGTACACTCCAAAAAGAGCAGAGGTAAATACTGCTGATCAGGTGCCTGATCCTGTGGGCCTATACTTCTGTTGGTTGTATCCATTAATTTCCATGGTCCTGCTCATGTATGGAATAAGCATAAAAGAGACCCCTGGATCATTATTGCAAATCTCTATGTATCCTGCACAGGATGTTATTATCAAGTATCTTGAGGCAAAAAAAAAAAATGTTATTTATGATTTTTTTTTCACTTGATTTACTTGGATTTTCAGACTACTTGTGAAAGTGATATTTTTTTCCACCTTAAATGCACTGAATAATCTCCCTGGCTCTCACAGAAATTAAGAATGCCATTCTTGAGTCATTATTTAAAATGCATAGCTTTTAATATTATTTGATTTCTTCTGAAGAAGAAATCAGTTAGTGATTTGGTGCTTAAACTGAACATCTAAACAAGCAGCCCAGACAAATACCTGGTCTCCATTAAGCAAGAGGAAGGAAAACAAGAACAACGACAAAAATCTAACATCTTTGTTTCAGGAGCAGGGCTAGCAGGCTCACAGGTAAGCAGAGGCAGAAAGGCTCAGCTTCACCCATGTGCCAGCTCTCTCCAGAGATATGAATCCCAGCCCCAGCAAATAAGAAAAGTATCAGCTTCCAATGTCAAACCTCATGGGGTTCTTCACAATCCACTTTTCAAAATAAGTCTAGCTTTCTTGGTGTCTTTCACTATTTTTCCCCATCTACAGGTCTACCCTATTAAGGGAATTAAAGTGAATTGAAGCCAGCAGTGCCCTGGCAGCCAGGAGGGCCAGCCTGGGGTGTTCTGAGGGCACCAGGCACAGCATCACCTCTGGGCAAGGGAGGGGATTGTCCCGCTCTGCTCTGCACTGGGGCGGCCTCACCTCGAGTGCTGGGGGCAGTTTTGGGGGCCACAATATAAAACAGACATTAAACTATTAGAGAGTGTCCAAAGGAGAGCTATGAAGATGGTGAAGGGCCTTGAGGGGAAGCCTTGAGGAGCAGCTAGGGTCACTTGGTCTGTTCAGCCTGGAGAAGAGGAGACTAAGGGGAGACCTCACTGCAGTCTGCAACTCCCCCGTGAGGGGAAGAGGAGGGGCAGACACTGATCTCTTCTCTGTGGTGCCCAGTGACAGGACCTCAGGGAATGGCCTGAAGCTGAGTCAGGGGAGGTTTAGGTTGGATATTAGAAGTTTCTTCACCCAGAGGGTGGTTGGGCACTGGAACAGGCTCCCCAGGGAAGTGGTCACAGCACCAGCCTGACAGAGCTCAAGCAGTGTTTGGACGATGCTCTCGGGCACATGGTGTGACTCTTGGGGATGGTTCTGTGCAGGGCCAGAAACTGGACTTTGATGATCCTTGTCAGTCACTTCCAACTCGGCATATTCTGTGAATTTGTGATTAAAAAATTAAATAGAGCTGAAGTTTTCTCAAGTCAATTCTTGCAGATTAAATTTACGCAGCTGGAGCAGGAAGCCAGGACCCCTTTTGCCCACTCTTGCCCTTACATACAAGCTTGCAGGGCTGTGCTCTCTGTCACACTCATAGTTTCAGCAGGTATGATCTCTCTTCCCCATATCCTAGTCCTATGAGGAGGAGAAAATTTTAGGGTAACAGAGAACCAAACTCCTCTACCATGGTAAATGATTGAGACATTATAAGGATCAGTGCACCCCAGTGCTATTAGGAAAATGACAACTGCATTTTATATGGGGCCTGATGGTCTTAGAAGGAGGTCTCAGAGCAATCTCAGTCAAATTCCTGAACAGGACTTTGTGTTTGTATTTTAACTTAGGTAGGGTATAAAATGCTGGCTGCTCTCCAACTTTTTGACTGAGTGTCAAAACTTGCATGTCTTTCATTGAAATGTTTTCCTTTGAAAGTTTAGTTTTCAGTGTTTGGCTTTGTAGACAGCTTGTCAGATCTTGCCAAAGCACCCTTTCCAAGAATCTGAAAAAAAACCCCACCTGTATAAAAGTGATTACCTGATGGTATTTATGTCCTCAAAGCCCTGTAGAGAAGGAATTTTTTAATTCAAGGTGTCTGAGAACACATACTTACCTCTTTTAAGAGTATTTGTGTCTATTTGCCAAAACCTGAGTTTTGGAACCTTTTTTTTGCTGTGGAACCATTGATGATAACATCTCTTACTTTCCCTGAGGTACTGGTTCAGCAGGTTTCACTGTTTATCAGCGGTTCTTTTTTCTCTGTGATTGCGCCGGGTTGCCGACTTTATAGCTCAGGACTCACCTTTGGCACCAAAGAAACACCCATGAGCAGCAAAATGGGAGTGCATCTCCCGAGCAGGAGCAGCACTTAAAGCAGAGCTGCATGGATTTTCTGCAGGAGCAGCAGTTTTGCCCTTCCCTATCCCCCCCAGACCGTCTACCCTAAGGTCTCTTGCTGCAAGCAAAGTGCCACAGCACTCACAGAAGAACGACTTTGCAGAAATAGTTCCTGTCTTTCTTGAATAAAGCTAGCCAAGTTATTCTATGTGCTGCAAAAGAGATCTACTGGTTTGTCTGTATGGATCACTCTGTCCTTTATTTCTTAGCTACTGTTTATTAAATCCTTGTGCACAAACAGTAGTTCCAAATGGAACTCCAATCCTTGCAGTTTTTCCATTGCAACAGAAACATAGAAATGTTTAATATAATTATGTTGTTTTGAGATCCAAGGTGTTGAAAGTATAATGCATACAGGAAAATGACCATGCCAGTGTGTATTTTCTCCAAAGACTTTATGTTAAAACAAAACATGAACTATCCTCTGGTAATTCAATAAGAAATAGATGTAAATTTTCAAAATATTGAAAATAATCATACTATTTTTTATCACTATAGAAAATGGAAAAGCATAATATATTTATGAAGCATAGGAAAATGAAATGTTAAATAGCACTGGTTCTAGCTGCAAAAAATCCAGCAGTATAATGTAAAACCAGGCATGCCAGACTTGAAAGCCAAATTGGTTTGCTGAGAATGCTGAACATTAACTATTAACACCATTTTTTTTTCCTACCTAGAGCCACTTTTCTTGCAAATGGCAAAACCATTAATGAGCTGCCAAAGTATATTTTCCACCTAATTTCAATGTTGAAAAATCTAGACATGACAAAATTTAGGTTATCAGTAAATACGAGGAAAACAAAAATTCAAGGCTCTCATGCAATTTTTTCTTCCTGTGAGCTCCATAACTTTTCTAATTTGAATAATTATAAGCTTCACAGGGCTGACAAGGTTCACACAGGTAAATCTGCTGCATCTGTGATCAGGGGAAGCCTTAAAGGCACAGAACTAACATCAACTTGTCCATTCTCCCTTTCTCTAAACCATTGAGTTGTGCAGTTCTGTGCAAATACAATATTGAAGACAATAGTTGTGATTGTAAAGAACCAGAGATATCTACCACAGTGAGTTAAAATTTCACATCCCAGAAGATTCAGTAAGAGATCTATTTGGCAATTTCCTCCTGCTTGATCTTTATAATAAAAGAGTAATTTTTGAACATGTCTTTATTAATTAATCTGTCTTTCTCTCACAACATGGCTGTGTGGATATAATTGCCTATCTTACAAAGTTATCAAGCAGTTTTTTCAGCTGTATATATTAGAAAGCTCAATTTATTATATCAAAATATGACATCTGTCCATCCTCCAAAGATCCTTGAAGAGAACATAGGACTCAGCAGCCAAAAGACAGACTTCAGGATGAGCTTTTGATGGTCAGGGGTCAAAAACAGCCTCAGACTTCCTGGAGTTCTAACCGATTTGATGATTATTTTAATCTTTTTCCTAAAAGAAGTAGATAAAAAACATGATCTCATTTTAGGTCTTTTTGAGCTGAATAATAGATAAAATATAAGGGTAAGAACCCGAGGAGTTTGTGCTATACACAAGAAATGTCACATTGAGCGGAAGAATGCATCTGCAAAGCCCAGGGCAGAAATGATGATGTTTGCGTGCGTGTTTTCTCAAAACAAGTTAGCGAGCTATTGAAACAGCTCTAAAACTTCATGGAAACAGTGGGAGGACTCCCACTGATTTCAGAAGGCTGTAGCTTTCACTTCTATATGTGCATATGCATGTTTCATTCCAACAAAGCAAATCCACAGAGATCAGCACTTGCCTCAGAAGGCCCTGCCGAATGCGTGCTGTTTAGCAGAGTGGGCCCAGCAGCAATTCTGTCACACTCTGAATCCCCAGAAAGGGACCTCAGCTCCAGCTCCAGCTACACACTACGCTGAGCAATGGGTGATGGCATGGGACTGGGCTCCTTGGCTCTCTCTAAAGGAATTGAAATGGTTGTGACAGGGCTTCCCAGACCCAAGATGTTTGCCAGAAATGTCAAATAACGAATATTAACAGATCTGCTGAGGTTCTGTAATGTTTGTCCAAGTGTCTTTTGACAATTCTTATGTGTTTTGTTAGATCCTGCAGAAAAACCAATTGGGTCTAGGAGGCTCAGTTGGGAAAGGGAAAAAATTTACCTACGAATTCTTTTACTGAAACTTTTCATGTGAAGTTATTTCTCGGAAGAAAGGTTTGACACTGAACAAACTGTGGGAAGAAATCAACTATTTGGGGGATTTCTATAGCATCTGGAGGAAGCCAGAGGTACCTACAGAGAGGATCTGTTCCCTCACAGAGGGTGCATAACACAAAGCAAGAAAAACAGATATATTTCCGACTGGACAATTCATTCTCCTCAGCCCCTAGAACATGTCAGCCAACATTCTTCCAGTTTGCAGAAATATTTGAAGATGGGGTAGTTGTTTTAATTTCAGACCTTATCCAAAGCCTTACAGGCACTTTCCAGATCTGAAGGGATACTTGTAAGTCTTATATTCACCTCAATAGATGTAGATCCAGGCATAGGGCAGGATTTTATTTCTAGGTCCAGATGTTCATTTCTTTGTGTCTAAATCTGTGTGGGTTCTTCTCAGGTAGCAATAATTTGGGCAGGGAATATGATACCTCAGATCAACCAGTCAGGAGGTCGACTTTCTGTATGGTTTAATTAAAATGAGTTTTTCAAGAACACCACACATATTTTCAGCGTGCTAGGAAGGATTAACTGTTCTTAAATAGAAAACACAAATGTGCTAGGCAGGAACGACAGAATAAAAAGGAAGGAATGACAGTCAATTTTCTCTCTGCCCAACATCTCCCCTGAGAGGGAAAGTGTTTTTTCCCTTCAATCAGTTTGCTGTCAAGCCAACAATTTTTCTGTAGCTTCCTGCACTGCCATAGCCACTACTTTTCTCATTCAAATTCCAAAAGAAATCTTATTTTTACTTTTTTGGGTGGCTTGGAAAGGCATTTCTTTCACCTGTCTTGCCCTGTACTACAAACCATTGCTCCAACCTTGGCACATTCAGGTGCAGATTGCCCTGCTTTTTGGCAGCTATTTGTGAACTGGGACACAGGACAAAGCAAATGGGAGGTCATCTCTTGCCACTGTGTGCTGTCCACAGCAGTACATAAGGAACAAACCAATATGAGGGATACCATCAAGAAAAATTCATTGAAATGCTTTTTTACTTCTTATTTTCTTGAGTGTGAAACAATGAGCTGTCTGAAAATGAAGAGGAAAATGTTTTATTTATTATTTATGCTATTTTTCTTTATAATTTATATTATGATATTTGAATACCAGGAATAGGAAGCATCATTGGCTGCTTGATCGCTTCTTACACCCTTCTTCTCATGTGCTGGAAGTACACAACACTGGTTTCAGCAGTCATTTTGTCTCATTGGGTCTCGTACCCATATTCATAGTCAGCATAGTGACTTCCCACTCTTCTTGTCAATGTATGAACCTTCAAGCAACAAATGTCCCTTCCCAGGGCATGTTTCTTTGGTAGTAAGATAAAACAATACATTATTTGCTGATTAGAGTCATAGGAAGGACTACTGGAGGTCATCTGGTCCAGTCCCTCACCTGGACAAGGGCCTTCACATTAGACTGCATTTCGCAGGGTCTTGTCCTTGTAACTTAAAACTGTTGTATCACCGTAAGATTTTCCATTTTGCTTTGTTTCCCCATCAGATTGAAGAGATTGTAGAAAAAGTCTCTGGAAACTCATTTGGAGATGCATTAAGAGCATGAATGGGATGGTCTTGCACTTGTTAGAGGATATAAATGTGTTTCCGTATTCTCTTCCTCACACAGTTAGGTCAACAGCCTTCATTCACTATCCCCTTCACTCTTGTCAACGTGTGGGACAGGAGGAGGTATAGATATGGAACAAAAAAAATCACTTTACGATTATTATAGTCTTGTCTTCAAAGTCCTCTTCTGATCTTGCAGTCTTTCTGACTTGCCATATGGGCAGGTTTAAGTGGAAATTCAGTCATTGCAAATTTTCTTTTAGACAGGCTTACCTGCAATTTATTCCATCTTTCTGTGGATGGCATTTTCATTTAAGGTTTTTTACCAATGCTAACTTTCCTGCCAAACTCCTCTGTGTTTACATCAACTGCTCCCATTCAAGATTGGCAAGGATGTCATTCACTGTTTCTTATGCTTTAAGTCAACTCTGTTTCCTTTCTATCTTTCTGCTATGCTGGAGTCAGCAGGAATACATGAGGGGTGTGTCTTGTGACAATCACCACAACCATACACCATAAACATACATCCCCAGAATGACTTCTGCATCCTGATGGGTTTTTTTCTTTTAATTTTTTTTTTTTTTTTAAGTTTCTAAGAATCAGAGATCTCCAAATTCCAGCTCAGGTTATGCAAGTGTTAAGAACAGAATGGACATAAAACTGATGGAGTTTAGCACTTTCTAATTTCAAAGCACTGACAAATTCTAAAATCTCTGCTTTTGGCACATCAAACATCAGGAATGCTGGGAAAGAGTTGTACCACTTGAGTGGTAGCAGATGGTGATGTTAAGTTTGCAGATCATACTGAGCTAGCAGTGAGCCTGGTGCCAGAAACACAGGGAAAGCAATACAGATCCAGCAGAGACAGTTCTGTTATCAGCACAGCAGGTGAGTCATTGTATGACTGAGAGCAACCCAAAGGATGATTTCATTTATTCACGTCCCAGTTCTTCTGAAACAAGCAAACAAAAACCTTAGGAATGAGCATAATTTATAGTAACCCACAGAAGCCAATTGACTTAATTGCATGCTAAATTTTTAACTATTAGCATGAAAATTTTCTTGATCAAAACTATGTTTTCGTTTTTGGAAGTGGCAGCTAGTTGTGATATGTTGGATGCTTTTAGAGCATGAATCTCTAGTTAGACTGTGATCCAAACAGTTGAGTACCTATTTCCATCCCTTCCTCATATTTGTGAGGGCATTTGCCTTTAGCCTTTGATTATGTCAACTTTCCATCTATACATGCAGTCACAGACCTAGACTTATTAGCTTCCTTTAAGAATACCAAATAAAACATTAGCCTCAGAGTTGTAAGAGTCTTCAGGCACCTGCAGGACATTCCATTACAATCAGCAGGACTTCCATTGGAACAGTCTGAAGGCAGACTGTTATCCCATGCAAAGATATTCTTTAGCTATTCATATTAGCTTTAATATGGTTAATTTATACATAATTCTATTGTTCTATAATGATTTTACTAGTAACTAAACAGATATATCAAGGGCTTGTCTTTTTGCTAAGATGAAATTCTGAATTGGGGTTCCAGAATTATTGTTCTCTGTGAGCTCTCTGTGTGAAGTAGAGATTAAAGAATTCTCAAAATCCAGTTTTCAGAACATGTACCTTTTAGAGTGATTTTGCAATTCACAGAAATGTAGCCTCTTGAAAACATATTGCAAGTCTGTAATTATGGAAACATCCATGGGGCTCTTTACTTTGGTATTCTCAAGCATGAGCATGTGACAGATGTACACCACAAAAAGACACAAATGAAATTAAAACCACATTAAAGGATGTAGATTGTCTATGGGATGTAGAGGTCTATGGCATCTTCCAGAACCATCATTTGCTCACATCTTCAGGCATTTCCAAAGATGGCACCAGGGATTAAGACAGAAGAGTTCCATGGCAGAAAGACATTTTTGTAGGAAAATTTTTTGTAGGGTAATTTACTCAGTGAGAGGGGTTATGAAAAAATATTAGTAACTTGACCATGCTAGCAGCTCAAAGCACCCAGAAGAACATGAAGGTTCTTCAAGAAACCTGAGTTTGAAACCAGAAACTAAGGATAAATCAGTATATTTTTTTCCTATATTACTCAGAACTGCTTTAATTTTAAAGGTCACAGTCCATCAGCACTCATATAACTGTTCTGCTCACCTAACTGAAAGTTGTAAGCTAGTAAAGTAACTGGAGAGAAAGTGTTGGAAAAAGGTACGTAGGCATTTGGACCCTGCCTGCATCTTCAGAGCACAAGGGTTTGGTCTTTCAGCCCTGCGTTTCAACACTCATTGTGTATGTTTCAACCCTCAAATTTGTGTATGTCCATATGGAAATCAGCCTCTCCATCAACGTGAGTCAGGCACACACAAGCCTAACAGACACTGCTGCAATTCCATCAGAGGTATTCCAGCTTTCATGCTGTATGGGATACAAAGCAGCCTCCCTTCATTGCAGGTATAGGAAGGAAAATATAAACTATGGACAGGTAAACTCCTTGACATGAATTACGTTTTCCTGAAGTGTAACCATTATTGATGGCATACATACAGAAAGGTGTTTCTAAATAACTTCTTTCTAGATAGTATCTTGATTTTTGCACTGTGAAAAATGGGAATATTGCAGAAATCCCAAAAAAATATAGTGTACAACTGCTGAAAAATGTGACCATAAGCTATTGAATCACAAAAAAATTCCCAGAAGGAAATACCAAAAAACCTTACCAATTAATGTTTAGATTTGCTCTTGCATCAGAACTGTTTCTTGACTAGGACCCTAGAAAATATTATAATAACTTCCATTTGAAACTGCTTCAGACTTTTAAGTGCATTGACTGCAGAAAGGAATTAGTGTGCAGAACACAGGTGGGAGGTTAAAGGGTATGATAATTTATTATAGAGATAATACCACTGTGGTTTGAAACTGAGATACTTTTGTATGAATTTCTTTTTATGCTGAAAGATCTGAATTCAATCAATTGCTGCATGTAATTTCTGTGCCTCTCCTTACTGAGTGCAAATCATAGTGTCTATTTCCAGGACTATTTTAATATTGTCCCAAGTAGTAAAGCAATATCATTGTGGAAAGCAACCTGTTTGACTAATGGAAGCATAGAATCAGGATTCAATTCTCAAACCTTTGAAAACACAAGTACCCAAACAATCAGAGCTCTGCTCTTACAGTGATGGTGTAACCTGTAAAAAAATTGGCATAGTTTTTTGTAGCAAATTTATCAGTGACCACGAACATGAGCAATTTTGCTCTAACTTCTGCAGATATTCTGTAAGTATTAACCACTTTAAGCCATATGAAAGGAAAAACATATATTGCATAAAAATAGAATAAAAAAAAAAAGTCTTCATCTCATTAATGTAAGCTAAATCAACAGTGCAAACAAAATTGGAATTGACTGAACAGTTGGAATATCATGATATTGGTTCTGCAAAGTATTTCTTTAGCAGAACTGCAGACTTCAGTTAAAGCCAGTAAAATAAAAAGAAGATTGTTACCAATAGCTCTACAAAACGTCTGTCAATATGAAGTGCATCTTTTTGTCAGGTGAACGGAAAGAAGAGAAGCATGCTGAACATATTTGAAGGTATGTTCACCTGTAACAGCAGAAACATGAAAAATCTTGTATCTACTTTCCTGAAAAAAAGTATACTGGTTGGTTTTAATAGCCTTGTATGTTCTGCAATCCTATAAGAAAGAACTTAATATATATTTTTTCTTTCTTTTTTTCCTGGAGATTGTATTTAAAATAGTTTTTTTTCTACCAACCTTGTTTCTTATAAGATATTTATATTTTTTGTATTTACTTTTTTTTTTCCATTGCCTTTAAATTTCATCTCTATGAACTCTTAAAAATAATGCCTGGTTGTTGAAATGCTCTTCTGGTAGTTTTCTGAAGTTAATTTCATCAGGATATTCAGTCTGAAAAATCTTACTGTCCTAAAAATTATTTCTTTCATAATTCTGGCCTGTATGAGGATAACTGTTCTTTTCAAGATTTGCAATGAAATGGAACATTCCATAATACATTTGTATTAAAACCTGCATATGGTTCTCAGTTTGACTCTGGCAACCACAGATTTCTCTTCTACAAACTCCCCAATGGTTATTAGTTTACTTGTTTATATTAAAGTTACCACTGTTGGCCATATGCTTTTACATGGGATTCTGATTTAATTACCAAACCCTATATTTTTCTTATTTTCTTATTTTCTTACTTACATTGATGGTCACAGATAAGCCTTATTATAATGGTTTACAGAAATGCTTCATTATGAAGCTGAAAAAAGTGACATTAAGTACCTCATCCTTCCCTGGATCATAAGTTGCTTGTACTCTTTCTTCTTTCAGTGGTGGGCCTGCATTTTCTGTTATCATTTCTTAAAGCAATGATGATGAATGCATTTTGCACATATATTTATAAGCAGTACATGCCTTAGACATGTGTACTTACAGTGTTCACCTCATTATTTTCAAATATTTCCTGAAAATCCTGGGTTTTAGTTTGAAAAACAAAAGTGCTAAGTCAGATTCTATTAGCAATGAAAATATTTAAAAAGCTAATAATAAAAGAATGAGTGTCCTGTCACAGAATCTTCTTGCTCCATGCTATTGCCAAGTCTAGAATTCACAACTTGGAATTAAATTCGATATTCAGTCTCAAGTACAATTGAATTCCCTAGTAAAATATTAATCCCTAGTGAGTAGGGTGCTACAAGCAGAAGAGAAATCTGGGGAAAATAAATCCAATAACAACTGACATAATAGCCATATGTAGGTCAGGAACTGGAAATGCAGAGATTTTATATTACATCTGGTCTGTTCTAACAATCCCTTCTCAGATGTGAAATGAATCTAAATTCTTTTTCCAAAATAACAAATTTTGCTTAAAATAGAAGGATGTGTATGTGGGAGAAGGCTTCTAAAGATAGAACTAATAATATTTCAACACATTTATTTATCAGAAATGTTATTTGTGTCTTTTGGGGGTGTTAGTTGTTAAAAATATTCATTAATTAAAGAAGGCTCTTTTTCTGCAAACCATCTGGCTGTTCTTTTCCAGTCTGCCAATGAAGTCATGCTACAGAAATGGTGATATGACAGTTATTTCTTTGCCAACAGATGATACCCGCAAAATTAGATATTAAGGCTTCACTGTGAAGTTCAGTCAGTAAGAAAGAGAATTATTCCAATATTTTGGGTGTTTTCCCCACATTTTTTCTACTTATTTCTTTAAAAGCAAGCGGAGTATTAAGTTTTTCCATATGCACCCACAAATGTTTTACATTTTATGTACATAGAAGTCCCCCTAAAATTGTAACCACTTAAATGAAACTTTGAAAGGAAAGGAATCTGATCTGCAAAGAATTGGTGTATCTGCATGGCATTCACGTGTAGTTACGTGGGTTTTACACTGTCTGTTACGCTGATCTGCTATTAATGCAAACTGTTAAGCTTTACTGTCACAGGGATACTTCATACACAAGAAAATTAGGAGGTGATGCCAAAACCTTATCTGATTTATGTGTCAAAATTTGGGGTAGAATCACTGGCTTTAACCCTATTTCAGCAGTGAAACAGTAATAGATTTGGGGTCACAAGTTCTGCTCTGCTGCTGGTACAAACCATGCCACAAAGTAAAGAAGAATGATAAAGCTGATGGCTTTAGAAGTCCAGGTAAGGCAGCCTGCATGGAGGAGCTGCCATTCAAGGACAGCTTTTAGTACTCAAACTGTGTTTGGTGAAGAGGAGCCTCCAGAAGCCAGCTTGCAAACCATGAGCAGAGGTGTCTGTTGAGCAGCTGTCTTTGCTCCTTTCCATACACTTTGCAAAAATTAGGTCCCCTGAGACGTTTCAAGATAATACATTGTTTATTTTAAAGAGTTTACTGTGAAGTCTGTTACACACTCTGTTTCATCTGACAGCTCGAAGATGAATTTTAATGATGCACCTCAGACTTGTTTTGTTGAACTTCATGTCCATGGCATATATAATATGAAAGTGTGGAGCTGCCTCCTCTTCATGTTCACCAGTCATTTCTACTGATGGTAGGAAAAAGGCAGCAAAGACCAGTTGCAAGAAAGAGTTAAGGGTTTGAAATATTGATGATATTTAGCTCCTTAAATTATAAAGCAGCCACACTTACATTTCAGTGTTTTTTTATTGTGATTATTATTTTTGTGTTTGTCTTTTAATTGTGGAAGTTTTTCCACCCGAGTGCTTTTTTGATTGACATAAGAAGCATCATCTTTCCTGAGCAGGCTAACTGGTTTTTACTGCTGAGTAATTCACATAAAATTTAATTAAGCCTTTGACCTGATGTCCCAGTTGCCTCTTGGCACAGGAGGAGTCTAGGCCACTTTATTTCCTAGGAAACCAAAAGGAAAGTCCCTGTTACCATTCCAAAGATTTTAAATTTCCTTGATTTTGTTCTGCAAAATATCATGCTGTGGTAGCCATATTATTTTCTGTTGCTTATGCCTTGGGAGGTTATAGTTAGTGCTCAAAGAGTGGTATTTATGCTTCTAAGCTTTGTTTAACATCCAAAGAAGTGCTGCGTGATTTCTCTGGTCATATGGATACTTGCTATGTTTTTCTTTACAATATGCCTTTATCCATTGAAACATTTCTGGTATTTTACTGAATGAGTCAATGATAAAGTTGAGTCAGTAGACATCAGCAAGAATTCAAATTCAAATCATCCAAACAGTTCACTTCTTAAAACCTGGGTAATTTATTTTCTGAGGTCAAATTACTCTGTTCTGTGTTTCTGTGAACCTCTGAGAAGGTTATTGTGATGTATCTCATGCTTTAGGTGACTGCTAAAGCAACTCAGCAGATTATTAACAAAAGCAGATCACAGGTTTTTTTCTGTGAAATTGCTGGATCAAAACCACAGCTGTACCAGGCAGCACTGCTGAATTCCTTATACGCCTTCAGTTGACATTAACAGAATTTAGCTTTCTAGTGTCAAAATAACAGAGGGAATTTTTCCTGAGTATCATCAATGGGATAATTTATACTTTTTATATCATGAGAATAGAATTAAAGCAATTAGAATAGACTCTATTTTGGGTTTCTTTTTGATCACAGTGAGCTGGTTAGAGACCAACACTCACCGCAAAAAAAAAAAAAAAAAAAAGAAAAAACAGCTCAAATTTTTCCCCAAGTCTATGTTCATCTGGTCATACTATTTGGCTTTAAATAGGTACTATTCATCAACTTAATCTTCTTGTACAGCTGCATGTCCCTTCTTTAGATTTATATCCATTATAAATCTATATGCACATAGTCAGAGGAAGAAGCTCTACTATATGGAGAAGTAAAGCAATTGCCAGTAAAACGAATCTTAAAGCCTTTGCATTTTGAAGAGTTTCAATTGTGACAACAAATCAGAAGACTTAACATCAGTGAATACAGCTCATATGGACTTTGATCTCTTCCAACAGATCACATTGTTTTGATTAAAGGATGTAAGAGAAGGCTTTATGTCTGGCTCTGTTGAAATAATTAGCCAAACCTTTATTGGCTCAAATGGGCCAGGATTTCATGTTTTAATGTCAGGAAAAAAAGAACAAGTCCTCTTGAAGAACTGATGCATTTACTTTACAGTTATAGGAGTATACCTTTCCTATTGCAATTCTAAACAATTAAACATCAGAATAGCATTCAGTTAAAAGTTGGTGCTGTGAGAAGGGACTATCACTACTTGCTCTGTTTAACTCTAAAATGCCAACTCGTTTATTTAACAGGTTAGGTGATGACATGTGTTGTGTCTTTTTACTTGTAGAAAGACTTTAATCTCTTCTAGACGGGTGTATAACAAGAAAGACCTCTGTCTTTCTGCACAAACTAGAAAAAAACAGCTGCTCATAACCTTGGAGTTGTGGATGGCCCACCCCTGGAAGTGTTCAAGGCCAGGCTGGATGTGGCTTTGAACAACGTGGTCTAGTGGAAGGTGCCCTGCTTATGGCAGAGGGTTTGGAACTAGATGGCCTTTAAGAACTCGTCTAACCAAACCGTTCTCTGATTGATTGATTGATTGATTGTTCTCTTGCATCAATCATTAATCTCTTCCATGATTAATGACATCAAGTGGTTCTAAAATGACATAGACTGTACATCTGAGAGTGGAGATTTTGCCTCCATGTTTTGAATTTGCAACAGTACTCGAAAGAGAGTTGGTAGGAAGGGAATCCTGACGTAGCTATTTTTCTTGAGAGCTGATTAATCTTTCATGTTATTGTACTCATGGTCTTAGGCAATTGGCACATGTTTTTGTACATCAGTGAAAAGAACATAATGAATGGGACAAGTGCTGGTATCTGAATTTATGGTTTGTGTTCTCAGACATTTTCTTTCCTCTGTGAAAGTGTCTCCCTGTTCCCTCCACTGCTGTAAAGTGTGTTAGCTCCTAAAATAACTTTAAAATAACCAGTATTATTGTAGTTTTCATCTACTGCTATAAATACATCATTTTGGGAAATATATTCATGTGATTTACCAATGCCATGAAATCTAGGATCTTACGAAATCCCAGCTTACTTTTCCTTGTATGGTTTAAAATACTCTCAGCATATTCTGTTTAAGGATAATGTAATTTGAGGAGGAAAAAGATTTCACAAGTGTATTCTTTAGCCAATATCTATATTGTCTTTTCTTTGCTAATTGCATGCAAAATCTGCAGATTTTTAATCTTGCAATATTCTTAATGTAACTATGTATTTCTTTCCCTCCACCCTGAGCACCCAACTGATGTTATATATTCTAAAGCTACATATTCCCCTATTTATATTTTGTGTTTTATATGGAGATGAGTGGGGATGGGATGTTTTGTCTTCGTGCTGAGCCCTGCAGCCCCAAACAGTTACTCAAGATTTGTCTGCATCTGCTGCTGTCTAATCTCAAGTTGAAGCTGGAATGCGAAGCAAGATTTAAAAGCTTCATCATCTTCTTCTATCCCCCAAACACACAAACATCTTCAGTGCAGTTATTAAAAAAAACCCCACAGTCCTTCATCTGCTGTTAAAGAATCATCGTCTGCCCGTGTCAGCAATAAGAGAAGTGTAGAAAGAAGAGTGAAGGGCTATTTGTCAAAATTGTCTCATTGTAAAACAGTTTCAGGAAATGATTCTTAATATTTCACATTGTGTATGATGAGCATTTATGGAAACATTCCCAAGCTTCTCTTTCTTCAGAAATGCACATGTTGAGTAAACACTGGTTTCATTTTTCAGAAGTTATTATTATAGAAGCATGTTGAAAAAGAATCCTGCAGCTGTTACCTTTTATGAAAATTGTATAGCAATAGTTGGTGATATTTTCTCTCACAAAATGCTTAAATTTTTAGACACTTGTAATTTTGTCATTAAAGTGAATAAACCAGATATTTAGAGGGTTGAGGGGTTTTTTTATTTCTTTCTGTTTATTTTTCCCATTCCAATTGCCTTAACGGCTTCCAAGTTTTGGGATGCCAGGATAATAGATTTTGAATTTTGGCGAGAAATGAAACAATAGTAAACATAGATTGCAATCAGTATGAGTGATGTTGTTCAATGTCAACAGTGACTAAAATTGCCTTCCAAATCACTGATGCTCTGTGGGTCTGTTTTCCTTAAATTAATTTTGGCTTTTTGAAGATCGTTAATTTAAGTTGCATGTCATGTAGCTAGTGACTCCTTCATCTAACTCACATCACCATTTCCAGAGCAACCTGATGATGCATGTTGTGGATGAATTCACATTTCAGGGCCACATTTCATATCCTATTCATTTCATTTTATTATTCCTACCCTTTTTACAACAAAGGAATCATTAATGTTTCAATGCTACTAAATCTAAAAAAAAGGAGACCGTTAGTTTAATTCCAGCCTCTGTGAGTAGTCTTGATTTTAAGCACTGCTTCAGAGCCAGTGACTGAGCACATTTCGTGTTTCATACAAATTAAAGCCAGTGAAATAAGGTACCTAGCATTTGTAAAGTCAGTTAAATACAGTAAGTGTAATACATAAAAATATAATAACAATTGCCCTCTCATTTCCCTAGTTCCATATTTGTATAAAGATTGTGGCGGATGGGGGGATTGAAAGCCAGAGCTCAGAAACAAGAACTGTAAAGAAGAAAAGAAACAGCACAGACACTCTCTGCTCTTAGAGAGATGAAGAAAGTTAAGAATTCATACTCTCTTAGGCAATTCAGTTCCAGAGGTGAGGGGTTGCAAAACTCTCAGATCTGTTTTGGATCCTCCTCCATTCTCAGGAGGCTTATATAGAAATACAACCCCAGTGTTTCACATTTATTTAGTTAAGCCTCCCTTCTTGTCATAGATGAACTCGAGATGAAATCCTGGCCTGAGTGAAGTCAGTGAAATATTTCCTGGCAACTGCATGGAACAGAGTGACACTGTACATGCAGCACACTCTCTCTGCTGCTTTCCTCCCTTTATCTTCAGCACTATCACAGTGTAAATATTTTCCTCTCTTTAATGACTGTAACTTCCTGGTAGAAGTTGTATAACAGTGTTTGCGCAAAACCATTCTATAACAAAACACAACACACAGTTTCTGAGACCAAGGTCTCAAAGGTATCTATCAGGAGATGTGGAAACATATTGTTACCTTAATAAGACCTTATTTGATTGACAAGAAAAGACATTTTGTGGTGGTCCGTCTAACCTACTGAGCTAATGTGTTTCAATTTGCACAAGAGCAGCTTAAATTTGTGAAGGATTTGGATCGGAAATGTCCTGAAGGCTAAGGCCTCCATGTATGACTGGTATAAAAAAAAAGGGGAAGAGAACATGCTGATGATGGCTGGAAGGCATACTGGACTATTGGAGGTGTGAGATACCACATTTCCCTAAATCCCACCTTCTGTTGGGATTGGGAATAGAACTTATTTGTTTCAATAGATACTATATCTGTCTTGTTTCCCAGGCAGAGCAACCTGCTTTCTGCAGCTGCCACACTAATAACTAGAGCCTGGTCGAACCAAAAAGCCTTTTCCCTCATATGAGAACCTATGTGCTCTGAATGAAACAATACTGGTTAGAGGCTGAGGTTAAAAGCAGCAAATCTGTGAATCACCTGACCTGTCTCCATCTTTGTGATATCTGGGTCAGGGTTTTCCTAGCTGTAAAACACTTTGAGGGTTTTGTTTGGCTTTTTGTTTTCTTTTCCTTTTCATGGTCACATTTCACTTTAAACATGGGCGCAATATTCAGATTAAAGTTCTTGTCCACTCCAGGGGTTCACTTTGCATGTGCAGGTCCTCATGTAACATCTAAAGTCCAACACATACATTTTAGTAGAAATTAGGCTATGATTCCTGTATCAGTCAAAAGACTAGGAAAGAATTAAAGTTTTCAGTTCCCAGGGAGAATCACAGAATAATGTTAGGCCACTCATGGCCTGTCACTATCTGATATGCTAAGGATTAGGGAAAACTCAAAATTCAGGCTTTTCCAGATAAGGCAGGCTACTTTGTGGAACAGTAGCTTCTTTCTTTCTGTGAAAAAATGAATTGAATATATTGCTTTAATCTTAGACAGATGAAGGGCTAGTGTACAAAGCCCTCAAAAAATCATCACAATGAGGGCAAAACGTGGTATTTCCTATCCAGTCAGCTGAACAGCAGCCAGAGAGTTTAAAATCAACAGATGGCAACTGCTTCACTCCTGTATCATCTTCTGCCTTATTTCAATTTGTCTTTCTGTTTTGGTTAGCTAGCCTGCAGGAACATAATCTCTTTAAATTTAGAAAAGGAAACCCTGCAATAATCTATCACTCCATGAAGTTATCCCTTTTTTTCCCTAAAGTAACACTTAGAAATGTGACAAGTGACTGCTGCCCTGCCAAAAGGCAGCCTCTCCTGCCTGGAGACTGAAAGGAGCATAAAGCAGAAATTGTGAACAAAGAAAAAACCAAATAGGAAAAAATCAAGAGACATCAAAGTTCTCTATTCCATCTACCTGAACTGTGGCAAGATCATCTATATCTAAGGTATATATGAAAAAATATTTGATTATTTTACTCCCAAAGAATGACCTGTAGTCTCTAGGAAGCCTGGCAGAATTCTCTCCTATTGCAATTTTGGATTTTCAAAAACCTTAACTTTTCAAGAAATTGTAATTTTCTTAATTTTGTTCTGCTGACATCAGCACTAAAGGTCATATTAACCACAGGGAGACAGAGCTAAGCAAACCCTTACCACTCCTGGAAATCCTTTTTGCAATTCTTAGCACCCTGTAACAATAATGGATAGAAACCAATCACAGAACAGTGGATTGGGAAGGAGGACACTTTTTGAGGACTGGAAGCCACAACTGAGGACTCCATTTCTGCCACAAAAAAACCAAACAAAAAACCAAAAAAACAAAAAAAAAAACCAAAAAAACAAAACCAACCAAAAAAACCCCAAAAAAACCACAACAAACCAGGAAAAAGTCTTTGCACCTCTAGCAGTAAAATCTTCCCTGTAAGGAAAACACCCAAGAGCATATTCCAGCAGAAGGCTCTCTGAGTTCAGCTGAGATCTGATTCATTACAAACTGATTATGAGCTTCAGGATTTTACCTGTTGATCCTGATTAGCCCATTTAGGTAATACACAGAGCTGCACTGCTGGGAAGTTTGATTGCCAAGCAGAAAGGCAAATATTCTTCTCTCTGATGCAGTTAATTTCACCTGCAAGTTTCCGTGGGTGCCTTTCCTTTGACCAGTGTTGTACTTAAATCCTGGACAAAACAATATTCTCCAAAAGAGCTAATATTTTATATGCAGTCTATTGCACCTGATACCTTTGCATTTCCTTACATTAGAATCTCTCTAACTTGGATCCCGTGCCAAAGTGTTTTCAAGTTGTTTGTTTTCTGCTGAAGCTTGTTAAGGACAGCACTTGGCCTATTTGCCTGCCAATGTCTTTTGCCCCTAGTCTGATGTCCCCAACAAAAATATCTACTTGTGTTTATGGCAAAAGAAGGAAAAAGACACTTCTTTCTCAGTCCTTTTGTTTGAATGATATGTATCTCATACACTGAATTTATGGCGGAAAGTGAAGACATCCTCTAATAGAGGATTGTCAGCTATTGGCAGTGCAGATCTTTTCTTATAGAGAAGAAAAAAAAAAAACCCTGAGCACTGATGAATCCTACAGATTAAACTATTCATACTTTCTTTTCAACTTCCACTAAAGTTTTTCTGTCACACAAGGTTTCCCTAGTAGGCTTTTCACTTCTTTCTCTTTAAAATTTTTTGCTTAGTTATTCTTCAAGCATAATTTTTTTTTTAGGGTGAATTAATCCCTATGATCTCATTACAAATTCAAATCAGTTGTTTTATGCTAGTTTACCTTATTTTATGCTAAATTGCATATCTTAATTGTGATTGTGCAGTCAGTCATTTTAAATTGAATTGGGTGCCTTGCTCACTGCCAGGATTACTAGGCTTCACAAACTCTGAGATTTGTGGCAGGAAGCCTGGATCAGCTATCTGTACAGTTGTGTGTGCTCAGGTTCAGGTCTTGGCAGGGTATATTTTCACACCAGAATTCACTGATTGCAGAAATACATTGGCTTTTATCCTAGTCCTGTCCCACTCAGGCCACTGGCAACTCAGAAACTCATGAAATGGGAAATGGAAAACAAACATTGTTATTTTAATACAATGCCAAGAAAGAACCTGAAACAGCAGTATATTCAGTTGCACAAATGGTAGTAGGAATTTAGAAAAGAAGGTGTTTGGCTTCCAATGAAAGCACTGGTTGGAGAAATTTTAGAGAAGGGGTGCAATCAACAGGACAATATGTTATGAAAGTTAGATGAGACTGTGCCAGGGGCAGCTTAATACTATATGCTAAGGAAAGCTTAAAGTCAAATCAAATTACTGCCCTGGCTGCTTTGATGGAGTCTGTACGGATTCATCTGTGTGGAACATGAAATCTGTACAGATCGAAATCCAGGGCCTCAGCAGGGAGAATACAGTGCTGGGTCTATATCACTGACAGCCCAATCAGGACAGCAGCACTGATTGCAACGTGTAGAGACAGATCAGGTCAAGGAGGCAGCAAGGGCAGAAAAAACAACTTTATTGTATTGCTTCAATTACCCTTATCCTAACTGGGCAAATGTCACAGGGGAGCATGAAGCAGAGTTAAAAAATTTAGGTTCTCTCTGTGGTTGCTGACTGAGTGCTCGAGAGGAAGTAGCATTCTTAGCTTGATGCCAAACTATATCCAGGGTCATGTTCAAAAATCTGTTTTCAGAAGTGCTGCTCTGTAAGAGTGGGCATGATGTTCACAGGTCACTATTCCAGTGGGCTTCTCTACAGACCTACCACAGCCATACTTAGCTTCAAAGACAACCATGTCAAGATCAGGGAGTTTGCTTAAAAGAAAAAGGAACAGCTAAAAGAGTTTACCTTATTGGGCACCACTAGAAGGACATGACCCTGTTCAAGGAAGAAACAGAGAAGTACTTGAAGGGGAGATCTAGGGCTGCTTCCACAGAGGGAACAGCTAAGGACCTTTCACAGCCAGCTTAGAGGAGAAGTGACAGAGTCAACCAAAGAATGTGTGGCACTGAGAGGATGGAGGGAGGTTGACTTCATGATCACTCCCAGTCAAGGAAAAACTGATGGTCAAATACAGCTAAAAGAAACCAGGTTCAGAGCAAACAAATTGGTGTGGTTCTTCAAGCAACAGAGAGACATTCAATCAACTTCCTCACTTAAAAGTTTTGTGGGTGCAAAAATTTCAACATAGTTCAAGGGGAGACAAGTCTTGGAAGAGAGAGATTTTTTTTGAGTTACCAAGCATGTAAGTCATAATAGGCCCAGGAATTCTTAGCTGAAAGTGTCTGGAGGTGGGAAAACTATTAAGAAGAAATATCATATAAGTTTCCTCTATTCTTAGTCTTCCTGAGGCATCTGTTTATGGTTACTGTTTTATTCCCCCAGGATACTTTTATTGTGCTGGGGAAACATCAGAGTTCAGGGAGGCTCAAGGAAGAACCATCAAGTTGCAGGGAGACCTTATCCTGTCCTCTTTCCTCAGGAATGGTTATTGTTAGAGATAGAATAGTGGGCTCAATGAAGAGTTCACAGGGTCTATATTGCCCCAAACCAGCACATCAGTCTATTTTCCAAGCCCAAGGGGAAACTGGTGAGAAACAAGTTTAACCCTGAAAGTATGAGAGAGCAACTATACTGAGTCACCTGTCCTTGTGGCTGCTGCCTGAGATCTGGTCACAGCTGGCAGAGGCACCTTGGGGTGCCGGGGAGCACTGCTCAGCTCTTCACTCATCAAACCTGTGCTCTTGACACCTGGATGCTAAAAAGGGCAGAGAAATGGGCAAAGCAATAAGTGATGAAATTAATGTATTTTTATAGGAAAAAATCCCACCTATCTTTGTGATGAGTGCCCAGTTGTGATGGGATAGAAAAGCAGGAGAAAAATGCCAACCAGCTGTGTGTAAGTCACTGGGCAGACTTTCAGAAAGCAGAATTTCTGCAGCTTTAGCAAAGTGCCAATCTCTGAATTCAGGGCAACAACATCAATGACATTTGATGTTATTTGGACGTTCATTGGTAGTCCTTCAAGAATAATTTTTCAGCTAGAGTAGGAAAAATATGAAGACTCCTTCATGCTGTGTTTCAAGCCATCTCAGAATTTTAAACCAAAACTATGTATAGATTACATTAGATTTGCCTTGGATTGACATACATATATTCTAAGATACCTATCTGCCTCTGAATAGAATAGAACTTGATATTGTGAATAGTCACAGTCTTTCTCTTTTCTTGAATTATTTTTGACTAACCATATAAATATAGTCAGCATTAATTTGCATGCAACCTAAGAATCTTGGCGTGTTTTTTAAAAGGATGAAATCAGCAATGATCTGTAGAAACTCCTTTTTTTGGCAGCAGGCTGAGGGCATCAGTGTCCATGTAACCCTGTTTTATATTCATCTTTAGAATTCTAAAGAAGTTTATAATTTTCTAGCAAGCTTAATAAGGGAGGCCAAAAGTACATAGGAAAGCCCTTTCTTCTTTTAAATTGAAAACTGTTGTGCTTTTCTGCAATGGATTATTCTACTGTTTCCAGATAGCAGACCACACACTAATTTTCTTTCTCAAAAAAACCCCATCTCACATTGCATGGCCCAAAGAAACAAGCACTGAAAACAAGTATCTGCTGCTTGTATATTGTACTTAACTGTTTTGTAAGAAAGCAGTCTGTATAAAAGCTTGACCTTTTGAATAATTTCAAAGATTCGGTGGACAAGTTGAATCTGATATTTATGTACTTCTAAGAGCTTGCTTCTTTAGTAAGTGAGTCATTATTAAAATTTACAGAAGAATTCAGCAATGAGGTGCAGCTTGTTCTGTTTGAAACTATGTCATGGGTATAATTATCAAACTCAGTGAATGCACACATGTACATCCCCTTTATGAGAAGGCAAACATCAGTGTTTGGCCATACTTCATAACATTATCTGTAGGGCTCATTCATTTTTTAAAAATTTTTATTCAATATTATTGTAAGTAAAAAGACTAATTATTGCAAATAATGCATGTCAATAATGGAACCTCTCAAGGAAAATACCTCATAATTACTGTACGCCTGAGCTGAAGAGAAGACAAAGAAACAAAGCTCTAAATCTGTTTTATAGTACTTTCATCAGATGAAAGGAGATCCCTATAAACACCATGACCAAAAGCTCCTCTGTAGTCTTTATATTCCTAGCCTTCTTGGAAGCACTGGTAAAACTCGCTATAAACTCAATTACGTTCCTGCCAAAATTGTGTGCCAGCAAATATGAGATTCAGCTGGTAATGGTCAAAGTTATACCAATTTGGCTTACCTTTGTTATAAAGTGCAATGAATTCACAAAAGAAAGGATCTTTTCCATCCAGTTCAAAGAAAAAACACGTTTAGTTTTTTTATATGCTTTCATATATCTCACCAGGGTGAAATGAAATCCTGTGAAAATAAATGGAAGAGATTTCACTAACTTCAAAGAATTTGGACTAAGTTTGTGGTTTGACATCATTAATGTAAATGTCAAAAAAATTTCCAGCTATGAATAAAATGATGAAACAAAATGGATGTAGATTGAAAAGACAAATTTGTAAAGTCCAAATACTCTCCCAGTTACTCAGCCTAATTAGAACCTTATTGTTGCATAGACACATTCGTTTCTTCAAGAGTACTCAAGCTGTTTACAGTATTCCACAGCAACAAAGGCAGCAAAATCTGCAAATAAAATTAGCCTGGAGAAAAGAACCTGCATTTTTACTTTTATCAAACTAAGTTTCCATAAACATTGATATGAGCAGTATATTGTTTTCAGGGATACTGGCAGGAAAACAGAATGGGAGGAATAATCTTTTAGATGGACTGCCCTGTGACAAGTTTACATAGGCAAATTTTGCACTACATGATGGAATTTGTAAACATAAAATCATCAATTTTTATTTAATAGCACTTCTTTCAAGGACAGAAGGGTGCATTCAAAGCTCATTTACTGGACCTTTATTTCATCACATTTCATTCAACACAAAAACTAAAATACATATTTCTTAGTGAGGCAAATGCTGTCCTTCAGGGATATACATTTTTAGTGAACTGAATTTCAAGACTAAGTATTCTTTTTGAATTCTAAGTTCAACATTTTATTTCCATTTCATCTAAGCACATTTAATAATAAAAAAAAATCCAAAAACTAAGGAGAAATTTTCTGTCTGAAGCAAGTTGTAAAACCCAATCCACCTCAATCTCACTAAAATAACAACAAAAAGAAAATGCAGCCAAGGATTTTTACTGCTGTTTATTTCGTACAACTGACTTGGAAGTGCTTTATGCTAGAACTCCCGAGGACTAGATAGGATTTAAGAGACTTAGAGCTGCTTTCAAAATTTGGCTCATGAACACCTGCCCCTGCCGCTGAGGCTTGCTTACAAATGTGTGCTTCTGCGAGGACGTGTAGAGAGTCTGGAGGGGTTTTTAGGGAGCCATAAGCTGGCTCTGTCAGAGCTTGTCCATTGGCTTGGGCCAATGCTGTGCTGTGAAGAGCCATCACAGGACTGGGAGCACTGCCAAGGCACAGCCCTGCCCTCAGCGGGGTTTGGTAGTACAGGCACAGGGAGCACAGCCACAGTCACACTGCTCCTGGAGGTGTATGCCAGCCTGGGGACGTCACACTGAACGGGTTAGAGTGGACTAGGTGACATTTCTGGGGTGGGCATGAAGGAGCTGTACCAGAACACGTAGAAAGTCTTCCTTGGGACACTAGAGAAAAAATAATGTGTATGTGGGCAAGGCATAGTGCAAGATACATCTGTGTCCCATGCTGGTAGGTGCAAATGCTAATGGATTTCACGTACAAAAGCTGATTTGAAGCATGATGTCCCAGTCTATCACCAGTTCATCTACCTACAGATCTACCCTTTTCAAGAGACTTCTATGTTCTCTAATTTGTAAATTTTCCATTCTTATTCCAGCCCGTATTCCATCCACTCAATCTCTTTTGAGCAGTTCCCACAAATAAGTGCCGGGGACTACTGAAGAAAAGTCTCCTAATATCTCTTGAATGGAGCTAGGTGTTGCTGCAGGATGTGCTCAGAAACCTGCATTACCGTGAAAAAAATGCATGTGTACTTACTCTGCTTCCTTAGAGGGATGATCAGCCTTGCCTGTGGCCATTTCAACAGCTCTGTCCATGGAGTATGTGCTGGGATATCTTTCATCCCAAGTGCATTCTGCTTCTTGCCACCTCAGTCTCATTGTGCTTCTCAGATTTTCTCTTAATATCTTCAGCACATTCTTGTTACTGCCTGTGTCTATAAGTTTGTGGTTTAGGCAACAAAGACCATCATAGAACTGTCTGATCTCCAGAGCTTTCATTCTTCTCTGGTTCTTTTGTGTAGCCTCCCAATTGCTGTTGTTTCTTCTAAGATAAAATCAGAGTCTCTAAAGAATCTTTCTTCCAAGATTTAGATCTCAAGTTACAAACTAAGATCTGAAATTACAAATGTTTCAGAAATGCATTTTATTTTTTTTCACATGCAGCTGATATTATGCAAAAACACAATTTTTAAAGGGATGTTTTATTTTCATGAATTCATTATCATCAGCAGAAAATGTTCCTGGCCAAGCATCTTTTTCAGGAAAAAAACCCAAAAACCTTCCGTTTTTCGTTCCTTTACTTTTTTTCACCATCCTCATTTCTTCCCAGTTTTTGCTCCCCCTGCTTCCACTCCTGCTTGTATTTTCTGATCTTTTATAACAACACCTAGCTGATTGTATGCCTTGCTTTCAGGCGGGATTTAGGAGACATTTAAACTAGAACCAATACTCAACAACTCTACAGTATCAAAAAGGAATTGAGCAGAAAAATAATAAAAACTCTTGTCCCACTTGTCAATGCCAGAACCAATGTTCTTTCCCAACAGCTGCTGGTCTGAGTCACCCTTCTCATCTCACATGAGGCCTATGCTGGAGAATTTCTTTTCTGTATTTTCCTACATAAGTTTTCTGGAGGTCTGCTGCTTTCCTAGCCGTGGCAGTGCTGAGCAGCCCCGAGCTAAGGACTGCTGTGATTTACAGACAACACTTCACCCAAAGGATGCAGTCCAGTAGCCATTTTCACAGCATGCCTAGTGGAGCAGATGCTATGCTAATACACAATTTTTCTTGGATTATGCTAAGAAATAAAAAATTGAGGGAAAAGAAAAGCTAGTCTAACTTTCCCTGTATTTCCCAAATTAGGATTCCTTTTCTGTGTCACATAGCATCTTTCTCTTTTTGTAGAACAGTGACAATCATATGGATTCTCCTTTGACTCATCCTGGCTAGACTATGGTGATTTGAAACAAAAGTGATGTCTATGCATTTTTTTTGCTCAGAGACCATAATGATGCTATGTCTGAGAGAAAAATTTAAACTATTTTTGTTTTGCTACTTATGGTATTGTTTCTTTTGTTGTCTATGTTGTCCTTTACCTGTCACACAAGCTCACCATTTTAGTGGTTTATTATTCTTAAGACTTTTTTCCCCACAACAGCATAGGATTTCATCTCTGATGGCCTGTCTTACCAGAATGTTTCTGTGTAACAGATAACATGCAAAAAGCGTATTTTATGTAGTCATCTTAGTACATCTTTCATAATTTAAAAAGCTAAAAGTTTTGTTTTGATTTTAGTTTCTATAGAGATGCCTCCTTTTTTTCAGTGATGTAAATAAATCAGATGGCAAAGTAGCAATTTGTTTATTCAAGTGTTAAAAGTGCCTGTAACCAAAAGGTTAAAATATTACATAATTTTGTGACTTTCACGATAATTCAAAACACTTAGTAGGAAAAAAATGCCTAAACACTTGCTGAAATATTTAATATAATTGTTTAAGATATTTATGTTTGTATGCTCTGTTTATATATATGTATATGTATGGATATGCTGAAACAAACTGTCTATGTATGGGCATATGCAAATGTGTGTATGTAAACTCATGCCGGGTAAGCATATTTTGAGAAATTTTGAAATTGTTTGAAAATCATGAACTGCAGTTCATATACATAAACCCACCACAAGAGATTCATATTTTGTCTGATTTTAGCAGATTCTGAGCTGCACATTGTTTCCCTTAGATGGAATTTTCCGGTATCTGCTTGTCTTCAAAACACAGGCTCCTATTCTTGTTACACACACTTGAATTTAGCCCAACTCTGGGAAGAAAAATGATTGAAATAAAGGCACTTTCTGCTTAATTTTAAGTGATATTTTTGCAACCATTTTTATGGTACACACTCATGCCCACATGATCCAAGGGTTTTTTTATTTCTTTTTTTTTTTAATAGTATAAATGTCCAGAAAAACATATATAACCATAAATATATAGGAAAGAAATATGTTTTTTTATTACAAGCAGTTGGACTTTCCCCATAGGGAACAGTTTGAAAATATTACTCAGCTGCGTTTGAAATGTATTGATTAAATTATATATTGTCAACACATTCTGAGGAATATATGCAAGTTACCAAATGCTTGTTTAGTTACTAGAAAACCTCATTAGCAGAGGAATAAAATAGCTCACAAGCGAATCTCATTATTTGTCTGTCTCCTTCTGCCATGCCAATAACATTTAGATTACCAAATGACATATTCTGATGTGAGGCACGCAGCAGGTGTGTGTGTGATGGGACTACTTCTGTTGGATGTTGATTACTCTCTGTGTCATGTGAAAAGCTTCCCATTCCCACAGCTTTATTCAATATATCAATGGTAATGGATTCATAATCATTATCAAGCTTGATAGAGGCTTGACTACCGTGACAGATGTCTTCTCAATTTTCCTGTTGCATATGTTCTTTTCCCTCTGGAATAACGCTTACATAAAATTTCAGTATTAATGTATCCCTTTTATGTTGTTTTGTATCAGTCATTGACTGCAGTGATCAATCTTTTAATTCAGATTAATAGATAATTACAACCAAATGCCAAACACATCAGCAGAAATTCAGCAACTGTGGAGCAAACCATAATGACCAGAATTATTTGTCTGTGCTAAAGATAGCACAGGGATGTTATTGCATGTTTATGCACCTGAACAGTGTTTCCATTGGCAACAATAATACTTACATGGTATACTTTGTCTGAACAAAAGACAACAAGCAAATCTACTCTTTTTCCTGCTTATCAAGAGATTAATGCAAATGAGTGTGCAGTAGTGCTGTTCTGCATTTACCACGATAAATATAAAACAACAACCAGTGTATATATAAAACAACAGAAAATCTCAGTGGTCCTCTAAGTCTTTCAGGGAAAAATAAAAGAAAGTAATTTCCATGTTTTCTTTTGACAAAAATGTTCTTCTTCCCTGAAGCATTTATTTTCACACATTCTCCATGTTGGTCGTTTGGTAATGGATTTCCAGAATACTGCTGTGATGAAAAAGCAGATGTATTCTACTAAGAGAAGGTTCTTTAAGTTTCTGCGCTTGACATTCTCCTCCTTTCTTCATTTTGGACTCTGCGGTGCAGCCACAGATTCTGGAGAGCTTCCTCAGGAGCTCAGGTCACCCATCTCGGGTTACAGCGCCCACGCCCACGGGCACCAGCCTATGTGTGCTCTGCATGTGTCGCATACACTTTTCCCCAAATTGTTCACCACTTGTTCAGCTGTAATCTAAGACTATTTACTGTAGCAAACAGTTCACCTCTGCTGAGAACCAGCTGTACCCTGTGTGGAGTCTGGGCTTTTCTGCTATTCCTGCTCTCTTGGAGCATGCTGCAGGAAACGTCTCCAGCTTGGGACAAAAGGGGGCTTTTTGTTAGCATCAGTGCATTTGAGACTAACAGAAAAGTAACGTCAGAGGGAGGCTAGCAGATTCACCTTTTGTGATAAAGAACATTGTGTTTTTTCAGCGACTTATGAATCACTTGCAAAGAGCTATCTTTTCTATGTGAACTCGTGTTTCTGCCATTTTCATACAATAATGGAATCACAGGATAGTAGAATCCCAAGAGGGGATATTGCACTCCTCTATTAGAAGACAGAATCAGCTATACATATTCTGACATACAGTGATCTTACTAGTTAAAATTTTCTACTGGTGGCATATCCAGAGCCTCCCTGGTCACCATTTCCATAATTTCATAAACTCTCCATGTAAGGTTTTCTAACATCTAACTAGCATTTCTTACTGCAATTTGAATCCATACTTTCTTATTTTTTACCAATCCTGTACACAGACAAATGATTTTTCTTGTCTTCTTGGTAAAAAATATTTTCAGTCTGATCTTTTCCCCTACTCCCTGACTAGCTCCAGCCTTCTCTCCTCTAAGCTGCAAAGAAGCAATTATTATCTGTCAAGTAATAAAAGCAATGAATGTAATGAAATCTGATTTCGAAGGTTTTCTATAGAATACTTATTTCCTCTTATGCCCTTGAATAGTTCCATACATAACTGATCCCTAGATATGCAAACTATCTCAGATAGATTTGCACCTTCCTTATATTAGTTTCTTCAAGACTGAGTTCCTGGCTTGCTCTAGAGCATGCATTTAAAACAACTGACTTCAAATATTTGTTTGACTGATTGTTCCAGGACCTCGCCTGGGAAATGAAATCAAGCTGATTAGTCTTTAATTACTTGCCTCCTTTTAAAAGTTATATGGTATGTTTGTCCTTACTAACCTTTCAGCGCCTCATCATTCACCAACACTTTTCAAGGACAGTAGCTTTGTGATTTCTTCAGACAGTGCTTCAAGTATCCTGTATGAAATTGATCTGGTCCAACCAGAAGTTGAAAACTCCTAAACTAGAAGTGGACTCAACCTTCTTTTACCTTATTCTTCCCTTCATTTCCCTGTATCTGTTTCCTTTAGGCATCACTTCACCAAATTTTTACAAGGGAAATTTAGACAATAGTGTATAAAAGTCTCTGTTCCTTCTTTCTAGAACATAGGTACAAACCAGGACACATGCCAGGAGAATTCCCAAACCAGAAAGGGAGCAGTCTAGTGAATATAAAGAGCTCCAGGGCTAGGCAGTCCTGGTAAAGAGTCACATGTTGTTCACAGGCTGAGGATTACTTGGATTCTAAGTGCCTGCACTCAAGTTCAGGCAAGATTTAAGCAGATTTAATCCCTATCCTGACTTTCTTCAGAAAGCCAAATTTCATTTACCAAAAAAAAATAAAAAAGAAAGAAATTGAAAATTTTACCAGTGATCTACACACAGGCATCTCCTTTTTAGAACTGTAACAATTCCAGGGTCTGAGTAGATAAAGTGAAAATCTATGGCAACTCTGCATGTTGAATGAATTCAATATTTTAACTGCTGATGAGTGTTTTAATAGCATTAATTAAAATATGGTGATATTTCCATATAACTTCGAAACTGGAGAGGCTTTAATCACTCAGGGAGGCTGAGCTTAGAAGTGATCATGGCCTTGAGGATTTTCAGGTAAGCAGGGGAGGTTTGCTGTCAACAAATGCTAAGTCTCACAGGCAATTCAGGGAATTAAACAATGTACAAAAAGAGAAGATAGAAAAATTACAATGAAGCAGTATCCATTTTGTGAAATAAAATTTGTTTTCTATTTTGCAGCTTTCCTAAAGTTTTTCTTCCACACCACGTGGAGCTGTGACAGGAGAGGGCTCAGCAATTTTTATTTTCCATTGACTTGAAGGAGGTCAGGCTGTTGAAATATTGGGGGCAAAGTAAATTTCCTCCTGGACCTGAACTCAGCTTCAAACAGGGAAAAGGAGATTTGGACATGGGTTTCAGCTCACAAAGACCCAGCTAATGCTCAGAGAAGCTGTGGGAGACCAGAAGAAGGAGCAGGGGCCAAGGTGCAACACCCATGCGTGGCAGAGGTCTGCCAGAGGAGTGCCTGGCCCTGGCAGCTGGACCTTTTCCTGGTGCTCACGGAGTGGTCACAGCCTTCCTGGAGCCACATGAAACACATGACAGGTCTGCTGTCACTCCAACCTGCTCACCCCTCTCCTTGAGTTACCTTCAGCAAAATTTGAGACTGAAACTAGGAAATACCTGTGGGAACTTTTCAGGTCTAACCTATGAAAATACTTGATTTATCAAATATAATAAAAATAGCATGTCTATAAAGTCAAGGCAAGATCAAAATCTCACTGTAGTAGCTACTGTTAAAAGCACAATCAAAATCAACTTAGAATCAACCCTAAAAGCTGGCCTGATGTGGTAATCTTTTACATAGTGATCTGGGATTTGTAAAATGCAAATGGGCCAAAACCAGCAGCTCAGAAAGCAGCAAAACAAGAGCCTCTCGAGTTGAACCTCCTGAACACACATGACAGAGCTGATGGGCAGCCCAGAGTGGACTCCTGGACTACCAGAGATGGATCTGTCATTTAAGGGAGTGGCAAATTATTTTCAAAGTTAATTCAAATTTTTTACGAACTACACAGAGGCTGAAAGGAGACTTTCCTTCCCTGTAACAAGAACCCATCACCCTCAATATACCCTCCCCACACCTCCCCAAAATGGCAAAGTGGTTCTTTACAAGAGTAGGGTTGGTGGCATCCCCTCCAGCAGTGACAAACTGACCATTCAAGCACAGATGATGATGTTCTCCACCCCTGGGAACAGCTGATCTCTGGAGGTTTGCATTTGCACCACCCATCTGAATCTGTGCATATGTATGTAAACACAAGGTACAGGTTGTGACAACGTTTTCATTTAGTTAATGAAATGGCAAGCCATATACTTAGTTAAAAAATACTAAAAAAAAAAATAATTTCAATTAATTATTCCTCTCATCCATAAAAGGATTGTGTCCTCTACTAATACAATCAGACTTTAGTCCCTGCTTGACTGCAAGAGGGTGTGTGCTATTCATTTTAGATTTTATTTTATCTCTTCATGTTTCACAATCAGTAATTCATTAAGCAACCACTGGCATATTCAAAAGGAGTCTGGTGAGATAGACCAGACTTTAAGGTTTGAATTAAGAGACTGTTTCATTTTGCTATTTAATCTAAAATATGACTGAAAGAAATGATTGAGCATAATTGTCAAGTCACCACAGGCCTTCCAGTTTCGCTTGCTGTCAACCACAAAAGATGACCTGTGAACTTTTCTACAATACATCTAAATTAAACTGTAATAAAATACTCGTTTAGAATGAGGGAAAATCTAGAATGATCTAATGGTTAAGATACTGCCATACATGTTGGAAATATGCTAGTGCAGACTTTCATGAAGTCCCATCTCTGTTAATTGAGAATGTACCTCTGGACACAGGTTGCTTCTTTGTTTCTGATTAGCAGCCTCAACATCTATCTATGTTGGTTGCCAAACCAACACCAAATGACCCTTTAAAAGGCAAAGAAGAAAATAAGATGCTGTGCCATAATTCCATTAAAGAGATTCAAGAACAAGCTCATGACTGATGTTTTTGTACCATTCTGAGATACAGTCTAAGATATTGCAGATTTGTTAGCACAAGCCATTTAGGATTTATTAAAAAAACAGAAGAAAAAGAAAGAAAGAAAGGAAAAGAAAGAAAGAAAGGGAAGGAAAGAAGGAAGGGAGGAAGGGAGGGAAAGAAAGAAAGAAAGAGAAAGAAAGAAAGAAAGAAAGAAAAGAAAGAAAAAGAAAGAAAGGTTTTTGTGGTTATCATGCTCTGTTTTACAGTGCTCAAAAATTGAGGTTCTGGCTTTAGACTGCATCTAGTGCCTAGGGGTGTAGTTCCATACTGCAATATCTCTGCTAGCAAAGCTGGTTTGAGAGGTTCCCATCCCGAGGGTTAGGTTCCCACCACCACCCTCCTGAGTTTTTCTCCCTCTCAGTCTTGTTGATTAAGTTATTTGTGAAGCCATGCCACAAAACGGTACGAGGGATCAAGCAGCTACACAGCCCTGCAGAGACCTGTACACACTCAGCTGCAGGGACGAGTGAATAAAGGAAGGTAAGGGATTAACAGAAAATGGCTTAGGGAAGGTGGGACCTTCTTTAAGGAGGACTGACCCCAGTGAGAATGACAGGGGACACAGCACAAGTGACAATCACATGTCAAACGGGGGTCAGGAGAAGGAAATTAATGTGTGATTTCAGGGTAAGGAATGCAAAATTTTACTTTGCTTTTTTCTCAGAGCCTTATTTTGGAGAGCACAGTTCCCTGATGTGGTTCTCAGCACAGAAAGAGTGGTAATGGCTTGGGTGAGCAAACAGTACACCCTGATGTGCAGGGAGGAATCCCACGAGCAAATAGCGCTGCTGATTGGTGTGTGCAGACCGCAGGTAGGCTCCCTGTGGGAAGCGGTCGGTGAGGCCGATTGCCCGAGGCAAGCCAGCAGGAACAGGAACATCACTCCAAAGCCCAGCTCCAGGACACAAGGCACAGAGATCCCAGGGCTGATCCTCCACCAGGGTCTTCTGCTCTCTGTAAGTCACCGAGGGCAGCGGTGTAGTGGATTGTCTCCTGCACCCACTCATTCAAATCCCGCCTGTGTTGTATTTTAGCACGGGGCAGAGGGCTGGGTCTAGCTACTACCAATCTTTTGAGAGATTGCCTCACTGACACAAGCTGTAAAAGTGATTTTCTAACACAATAGGTGGGTGTTCGTATTCTTACAGTGCTTAATCACAGTTTACATGACAGTTTATTGCACTTGGAACTATTATATCAGATCCATAATTTAAAACTGCCATATGCTTAGGATTATTAAATTTGCATTTCATTAAGGCAAGGGATAAGGTGTGAGAGGGATTTTTTCTTTTTTATTTGTCATTTAAAAATTTAATTAGGTAAAAAAAATCTGAAGCACTAATAAGAAAAACCAAACACAAAAACGCCCCCAACCAACCCTAGAAACATCCATTACAAACTACCCTTAAATTTTACACCTTTATTCCTCAAACACCTCACCATGGCAAAAGTAAAAGGAGCCAAGCTCTTTGCCCTCATCTATCCACACATTCACCCCTTAGAAGAAAACAAATCTACCAAAAATTCAACATCATATTCACCCTGGTTTTAGCGAAAGCTTTCAGTAGAGAGGTGATACATTCTTACCTAGAGAATGAGCAGTGCACACGATGGCACACTGACCACTTCGTCAGGATCTGTCTCACGTAACAGAATCTCACAGGCAGCTGGAAATATCAGCCTTGTACTAATTTTCAGAATATGCTAATGGTCTTGGGAAGCTCTGAAACAAGATGATACTTATGTCCCACCACTCAGCAAGCCAGTTCTGCTCAGCAAACCACATAAGTACACACTCACCTTTACACATATTTAATATATGCATATATAAAATATGCGCATTTAATATATGTGTATATATTATAAACATACATAACACAGACAGATATAAAGATATGCAGATATATAGACATATAAAAGAATTTTTTACTTTTCAGGTCATGGGGTTTTTTATTATACTTTCGCTGTATCAAGACCTGAGAGATGTTGGAGATGAAGCTGAACCAGAAAGACTTGAATGTTGAATTTCCCAGGGTCAAATCTTGCAACAAAAATTCTTTAAATAATTTTGGCATCAATTTATATGCATTGTCTCCCTAATGCCTCAAATTTCAGTATGACTGCTCACAGATTGGAGTTCTTGGGCTTCTTTCAAAGACTCTCTGACTTGCATTGCAGTTTAATGTTTTCTTGTATTAATATCTTGAACAACATCTTTAAGCTATTTAAATCCAGATTAGTTTTTTCCTGATCCTTAATTATATCCTTTCAAAACAAATTTCCATCTGTTCTTTAAAGTTTCCATCACCTTATCTTGGGAAAGAGACATAACAAAATGCAGTCTATTTCCTTGATAACTAAGTAAAATAAAGTACAACTCCACTTTATAAAATCTACCCTTTTCCCAGGTTTAGAGGAGCCTCATTTCTTCTATTCTTGACAAATAGAAAGGCAAGGCATTTGTGATATTTATGAGACTCCTGTTTTCACAAAAGATGATCAAGATCTCTTCTCACACTCCTAGATTCAGACACATAGCCCTTTATTTGGCTGGACCTGAATCCAAAATGAAACACTCTAAATATGGTCAGCAGAATCTGACAACATTTTTCTTAGCTATTACCATGCATGTTTCTATCTTGCCTTTTGAATATATCTCTTAAAAAATATGTTTAACTTGTAAGAAAAATAGAAATCTGGAAGCTAATAATTTTTTCACACTATGGACACCAAAGTGCTTCTTTTCTTTTATGACTTCTAAAAGTGGCAAAGTTCTGATAAACTACTTATTTTTTTATGTAAGATAAAGCTATGAGGCTTAGGTCTTTCAGCGACAAGAGTGAGATAATATTGCCTTCTACCTTCCATGAAAAATACCTTGAAAGATACGCTTGTTCTTCATTTTCCATTTATTTTTTTTTTAAATTACATTAAGGGTTTGGGTTGAAAGGGGTCTTTAGAAATCATGTAGTTCCACCTCCTCCTGCAATAAGCAGGGACATCTTCAACTAGGTTAGGTTGCTCCGAGTCCCATCTAATATGACAGTGAATGTTTCCAGGGATGGGGCATCTACCACTTCTGTCTCCAGTGCCTCACCTCCCTCACTGTAAAAAATTTTATTCCTTTTGTCTACTCTGAATTTACCCTCTTTCAGTTTAAAGCCATTTCCCCTTGTCCTATCACTACTTGTCCTTGTAAAAAGTCCCTCTCCAGTTCTGTTATAGGTCCCCAGTATGTACTAGAAAGTGCTACATTGTCTCCCTGGCACCTTCTGTTTCCCAGGCTGAATAGCCCCAACTCTCTCAGCCTGTCTGCATAGAAGATTTGTTCCATCCTCTGATCATCTTTGTGGCCCTCCTCTGGACATTCTCCAGTAGGTCTTGCTTGCACTCAGGACCCCAGAGCTGGATGCAGCACTCCAGGGGAGATTGCAGCAGAGTGGACCAGAGAGGCAGAATCACCTCCCTCAACCTCTCTGCCCACTCTGCTTTCATTATAAAGTAATTTCCGATATGATATGGTTCTAAAAAAACCTGTAGGAGCGGAAGAGGGAGTAACCAATGTGGAAGTGCTTAAGGGTAAAGGGCAAATCTACATGTAGAAATGCTTAGGGGCAAACTTACATGCTGCAACATAATTCAGTTCAGTCTCACATTAGATTATAGGAGCCTTAAGTGAACATTATACGGACTTAATATGTTGGCTTTCAGTATTGGAATGACCACAGTGGGGAAAATATTCAGGATCTCTGCACTTGTTGTCTGCTACAGGCAGACACAGTATGGATTAACAGAGGGCATAGCACTGTGGTACTGAGCGACATCAGTTTCCTCACTTATTTCAGTGAGGTCTTAATTCACCTGCCCAGTGATAATAATCAAGGATTAACATTTCCAGCTGTTGTAACCTAGAGGGCATGGCATCGATCTGCACAGTGGGTGAAGTCTTATTTTGCTGCCAAGTAGGGAATGTTTTGGAAAGGTGCCCATCTATTGTTCCCCTTACAGGAGACAAGCATGGAAAGTGTAGAGCCCAGGGACAGAGAGATTCAGGGTCTGAAGTGTACTGTCACTGATGTCTTATTTATTATGTCTGTAAGAATTCATATTTCCATAGTAAAGAGTGAAAACCAGTAGTTCTCATATTTCCCAAACTTTTCATACAAAATTTGGAAGGCAAAGAAGTTCCGGAAAAAGAACTATCGAATCTTAAAGAAACTGAAAATAATGATAATTAGTATTTTCAAACTATCTACTGTGCTTGTCAGCCACATTATTCTATCTGAAGTACAGATTACAGCATTTAAATAATAGCTTTTCCAATTCCAAAAATACATGTAGACTACGTTAAATATTTGGCAGAAATCCAGACAAATCTCATGTGGATATACTATGACCAATCATGAAATTGCATTTCCTGCCAGAGCAGTCAATCCATGCTGCAAGTCATTTATTTACCAGTGAATAGATTTTTTTTCTTCCATTCTGAGATATAGGAAATTACTGTAAACAAAACCTCCATACCTCTATTTGGCCACTGTTCAAATCAAAGTTAGATCTGAAAGCACAGCAGATGCAATTCCACTAAAGCTCACCCTGTTACAAGGCTCTAAATCAGCAGGTATAGTGGCTGGCTCACAAGTTAGGGAGGTACAGGTCAATAAATTTACAGCTCAGAGTGAAATAGAAAGTATTTTGTAATGGTTTTTGAAAAATTACAGAATGTGATGCATAATTAAAAGCAGAAAACACAAGTAGATATATCTTCACCAGATGTAAACAAGCATTTTCCAGAGGGGCTGTACTGCATTCCCAAGTTTTCTGGCTTTCATGTTATTTTTAAGTAGAGCTGTCAAGTGAATCCTTCCTCAAACATTCTCAAGTACTTGAAAAACTATCTCATTTTGTGATGGCCATCTTCATGAAAATTGCTTTTACTTCAAAATTTACAAAAACTCGATGATGAGTACAGCACAGACTATGGCTGTAGTGCCATACAGTGCCAGCATGCCATTATTGTTTAATAAAGAAGGTTGTAGGGATCCTTAATGTAAATCATCTTGTGGATGCAAGGAATAGTGAGGTGATAAAGGTTGCTGATGGCAAAGTTATTCAGAATAATCAGATCTACAGAGAGCTGTGAAGAGCAGCAGAAAGCTTTCACATTACTGGAGAGACAGGGTGATAAAATTGCAAATGAAATTCAATGTTGATAAAAGCCAAGTGCTGAGGAAAAAATAACCCTAACTCTACATTTTCTAGTGGTACTCTACCTCCACTGATACCAGCCGTCATTTTTTAAGAGATTATCTAATTGATACATATTTAACTAAATACTGAGCAATGGGTCCGTGCTTGTCTTTAGCTTTTAAAGCTGAGGTTTTTCTTTCAGATCTAAATATCCAAGGAGCCCAAGAGCTCGGGGATTTTTTCAAACTACACCAGTTGTCTAATGAAAGATATTAGTTCTGCTTACAGATCTCATCCCACTTAACTGCATATGCATAATGAACTCTTCTCATTGTATCCCTTGAAGAGATCCTTGTTTTGTCTAGACCCAATCAAGAGACACTAATGAAATTCGTATATTAATGGCATGTATATGTTTGCATAAAATATGGCTGTAAATCTGCATGTTTTTGTGAAATATCAGGTCTGATGTACTGGAAATATTCACACACAGATTTATGAAGTGGGTTCCCAGCTGAAAAGAACATTTTACTCTCCGTGAGTTAAGAATGTAGGTGTTCTGCTGAGAGGAGGAGATATTCTAGAGAGTAGGGCAGGTTAATAGTGCAGCAAAAGACAGAACAAACTGTATCTTGAGTAAGCCACAGCTAGTGGGTTCTTCCGTAAGACACAAACCCACAATATTTCGTTTCAGAACATCCCAAGAATAAGAGTACGCAGCCCATGCCAGCTCCACAAGCCACTTGAAGGGCTGGTAATAAAGGAAGTATCTATGAAAAAAAGTATCTACTGTGTGACAAAAATGCTCTCCAGCCTCCAGTGATAATCGTGGGAAGTACAATCAAATCAAAATAGTCCAGGAGAAGCTTATGATAGCTCTAAATTTTATATTGTTACGTTCATGATAGTGATGTTAAAGTCATTGTGAATAGTTCTCTGAAAGCGCCAGTTCAGTGCTCAGCAGCAGTCAGAAAGGCAAATAAAACATGATGAACTATTGAGAAAGGAGCAGAGGACAGGACAGAAAGCATTGTCAAGCCACTGTACAAATATCTGATGTGCCCATAGCTTGGAAACCACTCACAGTTCTGCTTGTGTCATCTTTGATGGCACTATTTAAGTGCATGGAAGGTTGTCCAGCATGATGAGGTCTGTGGAACAGCTACCATTTGAGAAGCAACGAGAACTTACTGCAGAAATGTTGGAGGGAGATAACAGTGCGCTGTAGACAAACCTATGGAGGACAGATCAAACATGGAAGTCTGGGTGCAGCCTCCAATGTGAGAAATCCCTAAGCCACTATTGCTGGAAGCAATCACCTTGGTTCACTTCTCTCCCAAACAGACGCAGCAGATGAGCTCTGGAAATGAGCTCCAAGGCCCAGACTGTACTCTGACATGCAGCTGCACAACATGCTCAACATGCTGCAGCTGAGATTTCCCATGCCACTACATTCAGACACAGAGGAGAGCGGCAGGTTTGCTCCCAGTTACTGGGGGAAAATTTGAACTTAGAGTGCTAGAGAGTATTTCTGGATCTATTCCCAGGGTGGTCCAAGAAAGAGAGGTCTAACCCAGACTTGGTCCAAGATCATGTGCCTTTAGTGCAGCATTCTGGTTAGGCAAGGCATCCCTATGGGTGAGTTGAGGACAAGTTTTGTTCCTCTTGGCCTTTCCAACTAGAAAAGACTTTCTTATGTCCCTTGGACAAAGTTTTAATGCCTTTGTGGGAGATCTTACCCCATTACTGAAGATTAATTACAGTAGCAGGACTAGAGGGATGAAAACAAGGAGATGAGCCCTAGAAACAGACCTATCCAGCTGCAATAACCACTGCCCTAGGAGTGGCCCAAGAATGGAGGGCACTTCTATTATTCCTAGGAAACCAGCAAGCCTTGTTAGCTAACCAGAAGAAATACCACTTAGCAGTCTATTTGAAGTACTGTGTGCTCCTGAGAATAAACTATGTTTCTTCTTCACGTTACCTCCCACAAAGTGCTAGTATTCTCTACAATCACTATTAAAGTATGCTCTCTGTTCTTCCCAAAAGACTGTGGCGGTGGGGAGAATGATTTATATACACACTTCCTCCTGCTGGGTGGTCTAAAATAGTCCTATTATGCATCATTACAGATAGCTCCTGGTATGGAGGAATAATAGATTTTCACCTGACCAAAAATAAAAAAAGAAGTACACATTGTCTCAGAAATACTGACACTGAATTTTATGGTTGGGTAATAGAGATGAGCCACATGTAAGAGTAATAATGTTCACAAAGGTCCAAGCTCTCTGATTTACACTGTCCTGGAGGTGTTTGAAATGAAACACTTTAAAAAAAACCAAACACAAAAACAAAAACAAAACCCACCTCAGTAATTAAAGCCTCTAAATGTTGGAGGTTTATTGGTGGAACACTATATAGAGTTCATTCATAAAATCTCTGACACTCAGAAAACAGTCAAACTGTAGTCTAAAACAGTCAAACTATAGTCTGTGAAAATATTTTACATTTTACATATTTCTTGTTACATTTTTCCCAGGATATTTGTGTTTTTCTCTTTGCTCTCTTGAGGGGGAAAGGAAGGTGAGCCACTCAAGTTTTATGATATAGGTATGTTAGAAGCATAGATAAAGGACTAACTTGCTCCCACTCACATTGCTGCTGCAATCTGGCCTAAATAAGGTTCAGACTGTGAATCCAAGCAAAGACTTAGTTTTGCTTTGTCTGCACCAGAACACTGAGAGTATAATGTATTTTTACTTTCCTAAACTTGAGGCTCTTTTTTCTTTCTCTTCTAAGATAGTATTACAATTAACTAAAGCCCAGCTCGTTAAATTAGAAAACAGAACAGTTTAAACAGTATAAAATGCTTAGTCTATGCTAAGGTATTTAGAAAGGTCACATTTGCCTGCGCTTAGTCTCTCACACACGCATGCACATATCTTCAAGGACTCAAGAGGCAAATATAATATGTTTAATTGTATTACCAGACAGCAGGACCAATCTCATGTATTTCACCCAGAGGTAAGCTCCATGGCAGGACTGTGACTGAATGGGAGAGCTGCCCTTTTTTATGTCTACACAGACTTGCCTTGAAGCAAGACTGAAGCCTGCCTTGGCATGCAACCAGCCTCGTCAGGCTCGCACTTTTGCTCTTTTCCTGTTAGGCTGGTCAACTGGTGGGCAATTCCTGCCATTGGCAGGGGCAGCTCTGGGAGAGGGGGATGTGAGTCACCAGACCAGGCTGGCACTTGTCCTGCTGGTCCGCGACCAACAGCGCAACTCCAGAGGTGAACAAGTGGCCTCTGTGCCAGCTTGCCCCGGACCCCCTGTCAGAGATCAAGGGGAGTGGACATGTTGCAGCTCTGGACTGGGAGCTGTGCACTGCCCGTGTGGAGAAAATAGTGTGTGTTCACACGAGCTGCTCCAGCCCAGTCCTCTGGGAATGCAACAGCTCCAGAGCACATGTTTTACCAACTTTTCATTTTGACACAGGCCTTGTGAAAACCTCTTGCAGAGCTCCGTGTGAACTAAGCCATCCTGTCTTCTGCCTAGAATTCTTCCAAATCAGATTCCCTTCAGATTTTGAAACAGCTCGAGATTACATCCTGCTCTGAGCCTTCCACAGTGAAACTACAGCAGAAAATCTTTGATGGGAACCACAGGGTAACTGCTCTCAGGACTGTGCTTACAGTGCCTGGTCAGAGGTGTACAGCTAAAGATCTAGTCACATAAAGTTCTTGCTCAAATTTAGAAAATGTAGATGAATTGTAATTCTTAAACCACTGACTTCCAGCTATTAAGCTTTTGATCTTAAATTAACTCTTTTGGTTAAATGTGATCCATTATTACAGTTGTGCCAAGTATTAGCTCCAAAACAAGTATACTGGAATATCTTGATGGACAGTAAAGAATCTTTCTGCTACTTAGAAGACAATTTTTATTATTTTCCCCTTCATATTTAATAACTGAGCATATCCCCTTTAAAACAATTTCTTTGGTGAAATTACCCCAGCGAATAAATGGTTATTAGTACCCAGTTATTTGACAGGTTTTTATGTATTATTTTTTTAATAAAGAACAGGTAGTTTTTCCATTTCATCTCTTTTTTTGTTGTTATGGTGGAATTAGTCTGCATGATGGTGATTTGACTACAGGTGTAATCTCACAATAAGACTTACAACACTACTTTTTTTTACTGTAAAAGTATAAACTTCAGTTTTGAGCAGCACGGCAGTCTTCTTTTGCTTCAACACCTTCATAGCTGTAGCCAGAAGAACACAATAATCTCCTTCTCCAGATCAAAAAAGAATGCTGACTTTTATAATTGTGTGTTGCAACTACCCCTCCCCAAATATGCTACAAGACACACTGTGAGTTTTGAAAACTTCTATTCAAATGTCTGTAAAGGAGGAATGTTTAGAAAGGAAAACTCTCCAAAACAAATTGCTTTGGGGGAGGCTAAATCAAATACCCATGGAGGTTCATGGAAACAAGTATTGTGGAGTTCAACAGGCTCTGAGTTGTGGGGCACAGGCCACAGGTACGTGAATGAATAAATGAGGAGGTGATGAAATCCATCAAGTACATTATTCTAGAGAAGGCTGAGGTTTTCTTTCAGATGTGTCAGCCAGCTGGAATACCCGGGAAGAGCCCCCAGGTTCTGCTCACACCCTCTGTTTTAGGAGACACCACCCTCAGTTGTTATTAAATATACAGTCCCATGGAGAAAAGTTTTAACTGCGAGAAGCCGATTAAGAGTCAGATCGTGACTTTTAGCTTCAGGCTTAAAATTGTGACTATGGTCTTCTCTGAACTGCTCCAGACAGACCATGTCCGAGGTGGGGAAGTCCCTTCCCCACCATTTCAAACTCTGTAGTGTCAATGAACTCGTAACTTCCTGCCATCTGGCCGTGCTTTTTCCTTTCCAGAATTCCAAGTAAAGCAGAATTAAATTATTTTTTGTTTTTTTCTTGGGTTTTATTTGGTCATTAATACCTAGGATGTCAGAAATAAGCACATAGTTGATCAATTTTTCCTGACACAGAGGTCTTTTCCCAGGTGTGTGCTGTGAGGCTTCTACTGCTCTGTTAAATGGGACAGTAAAAAACAGGAGGAGGGGGTTTGTCTTTGCCACTATCAACTTCCTTCATCTTGACCTGAAACCACAGGAGCTGGCAGGAGAAATCTTTAAAGCTGTCATTAGGAGAATGATGATAGTTATTAAATCTGATGATTGTCCAGTCACACAAACCACTCCTGGAGACTGTACCTGCAAGTGACTAAGCCTTGGAAAGAAAGCAGAGAGGGGAGATGAGCAATTTGGGGACAGAATCATCTTTTAATTAGACTAATTAGAAAACTTCTAAAAAGGAGAGGGAATCTGTCAGACTGCTCTTTTTAGAGAGCAGGTGGGATGATATGGAAAAAAATTACCAGATTGGATCAAGAAATTTAAAAAAACCCAGACATCCAGAAAATAACATATGTTCTAGAGAAAGACTTAATCACAAGGAATAAAGGACTGTTGGAACACTAGGGGTAGAGAAAAGACTAAGGCTTCAGCATTTTTCTTCAGAGTTACGTACAGGATCCTTGATAAAGTCTGCAGTCTGCTTCAGCTGTAAGGTTGTATCCCTGGAACTGGAATATTCGTCATAAAAGAGCTGTGGGAAAGAGTGCTCTGAAGTTGAGAATTTTGCGAGAAGTGTTAGATCTGTTTCTGGGAGCCACAAACAGTTTATTAAATGGCCTAAAAGGACCCTGGAAACAAACAAAAGCAACTAAGGAAGCTCAAAACAAAAGAAAAGCCAGAGAAATGGTGAGAGCAGCAGCCTACTCAATTTGAATAATGGTTTGAAGGTGCATGGGTCCCATGTGGTGGGGACCTCAAATCAGCGTTGTCCAGCTGGAGATTTCTATCTTTTGGTTCCAAATGAAGTATTTGTTATTGTGTTCTTGTGCCTGACTTGCTGTTGATGTAAATATACAGATATTGCTCGATGTCCTCAGCTAGCCTACCAAAGCACATGAACATTCCCATTCAGAGCAATAAATCTATTTGCTTTATTTGACAGGGTTTGGGAACCCAATCCAGCAGCACTTGGTGAGGACCATGAAACTCTTTCCCCTGTCATGAATGGACAGTGGTTTGGGTCTGCTGAAGGTAAGTATTTATGCTTACCTGGCTGTTATGGGAAATAAGCACCAGCCTTTTATGAGAAGTACAATTATACCATACAAAGAAACCATGCCCCTCAGGCTTTCAGCATGCTTCTCAATGAATGAAGCCTTACAATTACCACCTCTACCTGTGAGAGCTTGCTAATATTGCATGGGTAAGACTCAATATCTCTCTTTCAAAAAAGCAATAACAACAACAAACAAACCCCTGTTAGCAGCCTGTGGCTTAGAAATGATGCTGTATTTCTGATGCTATCATCTTATGCAAATATTTATCTCTCCTTTGCCATATATTTTTTCTTGGTTTGCTCAGCTGGTAACATAAACATGTGACTGGAGCTAACACAAATAGCTCATCACAGCTTCTTAGGTAAAAGGATCAGGAGGAGATGAAAAACAAAGGATTTGCTCCTTAAGAGGAGGATTGCTGCACCTGAAAAGACTGAATAGAGGACCGAGAAACTTTCCTGGTGCTCAACCATGACACCCTTCTGCCCAGTTGCTTTAGGCTCACAGTACTTTCCCTCACTGTCAGAAACAGTAGCAATTATAAACTCCTTTATGCTCTTGTGCATAAAATATCATTTGCTCAAACAGGTAAGTTATAGAGTGAGGTTGATTGTTGTATCTTTATTAGAAGCATACGGATGTTACGATTCTGGTATTCCCTTTATGGGTTCAAGAGCATTGTACAGCTGTGACCTTTGCTTGTTCTTGCCCTGGCTTTTCCCACATTCATCCAAGAAAGTGGATTAACACAACCGTGCAGTATTTGCCGTTTAGTTCCTGCAGGGCTAGTTCAGTAAACAACATGAATTTATCAGAGGAGAGAATCAACAACTCTTCTTTTATGTTTTTATCTAGCAACTATAAAAATTGCTTTTGGCATCTCTGGGTTGTAATGAGAAAACACTAAGAGGACTCTAATGACCCTGCATTTAAAGATTAATTTGAATAGCATAGAGGATGAGATCTAGATTCAAATAATCACAAAAGCAGACTGAAGAATACCTGCTGATAGGGGAGGACTTTCTGTACTCTAGGGCAGGAGTTTTTGGAAAAATTAATGCGCAGCAATGATTGCCATAGGCAAAATTTTTGGTAATATGTTAAACATTAAATTATTAGAAACCCTAGCCATCATTTTTTTGCCAAACAGTGCTTGACTTTTTAACCTTTGATTTTTCAGAATTTCTTTTTCTTTCTCCACTGCTGATCTGGAAAGGCCATTCATTCTGGAAAAAGGAATTTCAAAAGTATTAGAAATTGTGAAGATCTTTTTCAGAAAAAGATGCTTCATGCTGTGGGACTTGAATCAAATGCACATTGTTTTTCACTGATCTTTGCACACTGCAGTTTAAAATTTAAAAATGTCAGAAAATAGATTGTATCCTCCTCCTAGATAAGTGTCCTGTCATAGATTATTTTCTTCTCTTGGGTAGGTTTAATTCGCTTTACAAGGTTACTAATACCAACTCAGTTTTTTGCTTCAGTATTAGTCTTTCAAATATTGGCTGAACCACAGAGTCAACAGCTAATCATATATTGTCTTGTGAAATACCTTCATAGATAGTTTATAAAAAATCTGTGAAAACTATGAAAAGTAAGAGGTTTCCATACCTGGTATTCTTTTATTTCTATTTCTGGCAACATATTTAGGAAATATAGATGTCATGAGCAATGATTTAAGAGAGTTTGTTTCCTTTAGGAGAGATTGTGGGATTTGTTTTCTGTCCTTCTCTAACAAATTTTTTAACAAGCTGGTAGTCTAAAAATATTCTTAGCTATTACATTGTTGATTTTTATTTTTTATATTATTCATTACTTTAATTAAAATATTTAAATGTTCCTAAGTATTCCTTTCCACAGTTGATATGCCTTTGGCTCATGTAGTTCATGCATTGGTAGTAATACTTCACGAAACTTACTTTTCACTTACTGCTTGAGAATTAGTGTGGAGTAAACAAGGAAGATTTTGCAGTCTCTTCTTAGAAAAGAAGAATGGCACATTTTTTGCAGTCTCTCCTTGGTGTGCTCAGCTCAGGCAATCCCAGTGAAGTGTGCCTCCCCCACCACAGTCCTGAGGGAAGGTCAGACACCTAAAGGTCCTGTCCATTTGCTACATGCCAAATCCCTTTCTCAGCTCGTATGTCCGAAACAGCAGCAAGCTCCCAGGGGTTTCCTCTTGTCAAACACGTGAGGTGATGAGCTGAGAGGTGAGGGACATACTTCTTAGCCTGTGCCAGGAAGGGCAATAGAAATACCACAGTTCTGAGTCTCATTCATTTACTTGCAAGTTTCGATACTACTTTTGTCTAAATTGCATTTCTTTGTTTGCTCTCCTTACAAGAAACCCTGTTATACAGAATCCATAGCTATTTGCCAGTAAAAACATCATAAAATCCCTTCCAAGAGTGCAAAAAGGAGGTGCTAGAAACAGTGGGAGAGGCAAAGGTGGAGACAGAAAAAACAGAAGATTAAGGCTTGTTACTGTAATTTACAATTCCACGGCCATCACTTTGTTAGCAGTGGGACAACACCGTTCCCTTTCCCATGAAGCCAGCCTGGATTTTGCTGTGCTTCAGATCTGAAAGGATGAAAAATTTTGAAGACAGCAAAGCAGAATAAAACACATCCTATGACTTGTCAAGGAGAAATCTGCAGCCCCATGCCCCATCCACGGTGCTGGTGAGTGAAGCAAGCGAAGAGGGATGACACCAGTGCCCCAGCAGTGGGAGGGGAGGCAAAGAGCAGCAGTGCTGCCAAGGGCACGCTGGGCTGCAGCACAGTGCCAATGTGCACAATGCCCTGTGCCCTGATTCTTCACCCTCCCCAGCAAGAATGGGTACTGACACCCCCTTCGGATGGGAAAAAAGCACAGCAAGCTTCCTCATGTCACCTCCTTGCTCACTGCAGCACTCAGCGTGCCTCACTCCTGACTGAGCCTGGGCACAACTTCAGTCTGATCAGATTAACTTTATAATGAGGCACAAGCAAGCAAGCGACCCCTGCTTCTAGAGTTTTGCAAGGTGTTCAGTTTTGGAAGGATATATGGGTTTGAAGGAAGGGGTTTTTTGTCCCAATCCCACCCTAAAAGGCAAGGCATTGCATCCTTGTAAGGAAAATCAGTATCATTAGCTATTGTCAAACCCACTCTGGTGATTTGCCCCAGTGCAAAGGCTGTATTGAAGACTGCAATAAGAAACTTTGCAGTTTAAGCATTTTCACACTTGGGACTTAAACTTCCAGTTAGGTTTTTATTCGCTACAACCCCAAAGAGCCTACAGTGTCAGTGCCTGAAGAAATGAGGCTTGAGAGGTGATTATAGCTTTATGTGGCGCAAGAGCTGTTATGAATCGGAAGACAGATGCTAAAAACTGAGTCAGATAAAGGTACCCACTTTGCACTTGCAAGATAGCACCACGCCTCCTGCTGTGTTGCAATCTTTTAATCTCTGTCAGCACATCTTGTACTACAAAATAAGTGTGGATCATGCATATGGATATATGGGAAATATTTATTTTAAGTAGACTACAAACTGCCATACATATGTGTAAAATATAATTTTAAAGTGCACTGTAAAAGAACTACTTAAGGATTACAGAAGCTTAGCAGTATTGAACCATCATACTCTAAAAATATCTTGCTATCTTGCTGTAGATAACTTACTGAATTAATTGTGTAGACACCAAAACATAACCTAAATACGATAATGTCACTATTTCTTTTCTTTTCTCTTCTCTGAAGCAGTCCCTGTACATTTATTCAGGTGTAGAATTTATTCATCTGTAGATCACAGACATAACTATCTTCAACATCAAGTTTCAAGTTCATGACAACACCTATCCAAGAGTAAGTTAAACAAGGAGAGAATCTGGAAAGTGCGTGTATTCTGTATGGGTAACCTCAGGAGCCGAGAGGGGAATGAGAGCTACACTCTCTTCATTTGTGGCTTTGTTGCATGTGCACTTACTCGAAGTCCTGTCTCTGGGGCTGGGAACACAGCCCACAGGCAGGATGCTGTGCTCAGGGATGTTTCACGAGCACTGCTGAGAAGTCAGCCCGTAGTGGTACAGAGGCGTGCAAGAGTCGTGGGCTTGCACAGGTCACTTGATGGTCCCAGGCTTCAGGAGAGAAAACCTGAGCTGTTACAGGTGGTGAGGCACGGGACAGAAGGGGCTTGATTTGGCTACAAGAGCCCTGCGTAACTTTCTTGAGTGCAAAATTAGCTCATAAGAAGTGATACTATTTCTGCAGTTACTGCTGGCCCTGCCAGACCTTTGCTACAAAATCATTTGTTGAAGCCTAAAATAGTACCAACTGCAAAGCTGATGAGATGTTAGGACATGCACGTTTCACTCAACAGTTTCCATTTATGAGTGACTGTGTATTTTGCACTCCTTCGCTCCTTAGATGTCAGGGCAAGGGGCTGCAAGAAGCACAGTGCTTCCCAGGGGTCAAAGAAACATGTCCATAAGATGTCACCTGTTCCTGCCCACCCATAACAGAACATAAATGGAGATTGGTTACAGTCTAAATCTGGGAAATGCCAGAATAAATTTTTCTGTGAATCCTTTATTTGAAGTGGGATTCTTCTTGCCTAAATTGCAGTGTCTTTGTCACCATCCACACACCCTCTTTGGTCTCTGGCAAGGAATATGCATTTCCAATGTATAGTGAATTTTCTCCTCACAGATTCATTTAAAACAGGTCAGATAAATTGCCTTTTAGAAGTGCCTGATTCCAATGACTGTAAAGGGAGTCTAGACAATTAGCTCAGAGACAGAAGTCTGTGCTAAATGAGGAGAAAGGAATCTCATCCTTGTATCCATAGGGCAGTTGCCACACTGGACAGACCTTCCTTTCAATCACCTCTCTTCTCTCAGACAAATTCAGGAGTGACTGTGCTGGATTATAAACAAAGGTTGAAGTGAGATTCCCAGATCTCACTTTTGATTCCACAACCTAAAATTCATGTGCATTCTCACTTTAGTCACACATAGCCTTTTCTGAATGTGGCCCTTGCAATCTCTGAAAACTGTCTCACCACCATACAAATAAGACCAGTGGCAGTCTACACTGGTGCATCATAGCCTTTATATCACTGAAATATCCCTACAGTAAACTACATCCCTTTGGAACCAAACGTGGCAAAGAGTGTTACTAACATGGATGGGTTTCTCTGAGCTCTGTGGTAGCACTTTATTATGGCTTTGATCAAAAGATTTGCAAAAAAAGAGTTCTTTGTCCAGCAAGACCAACTATGTATACATTTGGGGGAAAAAAAATTCAATACAAATGTTGGGTTTGTATTTTTTTCAGTCCAGACCACATTTGGGTTTTTCAGGATGTTTTTGCGCGTGACCTTTCAGCATGCCCATGCACTGCTTTTGAGTCTCTCACTGTGCCCAGAACGCACGGATAAATCCACAGATGTGTGCGGGTTTGTACCTTTGGCCAGATCTGATGCCTGCCTTATCTGTTAGCTAAGGAGAGCTGTGAGAAACAGCAAGACTGGCAGCATTACTCTGGCCAAACTAAATGGTAACGTTTGCTTCTCTCCTACAACAATGCTAGTGTAGTTCTGGTGGCTGGGATTGAGGAATGTGATACTGCTACTGGGGTACAGGAGCACCCAGCTGAAAGTTAGGCTATAGCCCTGGGTATGTTTCTTGGTGGGAATGCTGTGGGGAGCATCCAGGCAACTCAGGAGCCTCTATAGCCACTTCTGTTGCACCACCACAGCTGTTCACACAGATGTGCCATGAACTTGGGATCAGGGTGAGAAAAGGCTTCACCACTGCCCTGGCACAATAGAGACAAGGGGGCAACCAGAGGGAGGAGGAGCAGCTGGAAATAGGAGAGTGAGGATTTCTTAAAAAGCCATGTCTGGCCATAGTCTGACCTGACAGAAGAGATTTAGGGCTCACTACTACTTTCAATGAATGAAAAAGGCAGCCTTAAAACTTGGTCCAGTGATACATAAATCAGATTAAATTCAGCAAACTTAGTGCATTTTGGATCTTACTCTCCAAATGGGTGAACCTTTTTCTTTTCAGTAACTTGTCTTTCTGATGTCAAATAGACAACGATGCAGTGTGTGAAAGAAAGGTATTCATGTAACAGCTGTTCTCTTTTCTAGAGTTATTCCTTTTTCTTTTAGGTTGTCATCAGATACTTTTGGCATGAAATTAAAGAGAGGCTTGTAAACAGCTGCTGATACATGCAACATGCTGTTGGTATTTCTTTCAGACTGTGCCCCAACTATATTTTTTTACCTCCCCCCTCTCTCCTCCCCACCAAAAAAACCCAAAACAAAATGATGCAAACCATGTTTTGCAGGAAAAGTAAAAATAAATCCTGAAAAGATCAAGAGTGTGCTCAGGCTCTGATCCAACACAATACTAAAACCCTTTTAAAGTCAACTGCATCCCAAACAGCCAGTTCCCCTTGGTAATCTAGACCTTGTAATGGAAATTCTAGCAGAGCTGTGACTATTACTAATGCACTTAATACATTAGGAGCTCGATTTTGAATGCCTTGAGCACTTAGTCCCCCTGCTAAAGTGGATCAGGGCTGTGGTGGTGTAGCGTAGCAGGGGCAGTCCCATAGTCTTTGTGACCTTTTGTGAGCATTTGAAACAGATTGCGTTTAATGATTTTAAAATGTCAAGGCCCATTTCAGGCAGAAAGAAAGAAATCAAATAGAGTTTCTGGACAGTGTAATCTTTAGAAACAAGTCCACCGATGTCCTCAGACATAAGACACTGGGCTGAAATATAATGGAGGCTGAATACATTATATGCCAGAATCAGGTCTCAAAACCAGCAATTTCAAAATCCAGGCCTGCAGAATAATAATGTTACAGCACATGCCTGCTGTAATTTGCTTTTTAGCTCATTCTGAATTACCTCAGCACAACCAAGTAATTCAGCAGTGCATAAAGCGTGCAGAGACTGGATTTGTGAATTATGCATGAAGGATTATTTTGCTCTGATGTTCTTCGGTGCAGTGTACACTAGAAAGCTGCACTCATGGCCCATGGTGACTGGGTGTTGGTTTGTGGAATATATGGGGTCTCGTGTTATTTGAAATCATAGGCAACTGTGATATGACAGTAGTAAGAAAACTGCATCAACAGTATAAATAAATGATGGATTTAAAATATGAATCATGCCATAAATAAATGATCTCTGCTTCCTCACATTCTGCCTCTCTGGAAAGCTAGTTAACTGAATGTGTTATTCACTATCCATATACAGCGTGACCAAACAAGGTTGTTTACTTCATGGGCAGATTCACCAAAGAGTACAAACTTGTAATGTAACCAGTAATAAAATAAGGGTGGATGACATAATTTGTCTGTCTGGCTCTGGCATGTTTCAGGTTCGAAGGAAGGTCTCTTATGATTTCAAATAAAGATGCAGAATTAGACTTTTGAAGAAGGCATCCAAGTTAATCATCATGATTAAAAACAATAATGAGAAGTAATTTCTGATACATTATACAGTAATCACATAATAGCATGTTGAGATGAAGCTAAAGCTGCAGGCATATATTGCTTGGTGTGAGTGCCTATTAACGTTTCACGGACACTAGCAATGAAAGCAATAAAAAATACAGGAAATGTAGAATTAATGCACTATTCTTTAACAAGTTAGCTTGACCATTGCAATTGCAGAGCTGGTGGAAGAATAGAACTCTTGTATCAAATATCTTGAAAATTTCACTAATATTTTTATTTTAGGAATGTTTTAGGAAATTTTATTTTTCTAGTATTTTAAAACTATATGAAGGTGTTAGTTGATTTAGGAGATTTTTGGCTTTTGTTGCTTTGTCTTTTCTCAATTTTTCTTTTCTCAATTCCACCTTGGAAAGCAAGATGATTCACACAGAGAAGGAAAACGCTATAGATTTTTCTATATTTGATCGATAACTGCATTTAGAAATGCAAGAAGTTAATTTCAAATTAAAAACATCATTTTTCACAAAAGCCTCAGCACACTTTATATAATTCTGACCTTTTCGCTCTATCTTGTGAGAAAAAAATCTGTTTGCTTTTCCTGTCATATTTCAGCTCACTCTCCTAGCCTAAGAATTAGTAATGCCAATTTTGAAGGTAAAACATCTGCGTGAATTTTATGGAGTGGAAAACATTTCAATTTTAGCTGTAAACAAGTAGAGGCTTTAACCATGCATCTGCTATTTTCATTCACCTATTCTGTTTAAAAGCAAGTGATCTTTGTTGAAAAAAAAGATTGATACCTATTCTTTAATCTGCTGTGTAGTTTGCTCCCAAAATTTTAGTCCCAGATATTTACTGGGAAAAAAACACAGACTCAAAATTGATATAGCACTGGGATCACTGCCAGAGGTAAATTTAATTCGTGAGGGAATACGTGAGCGATATCGGAAAAAAACACGAACAGAAACCAGCAGCACTCCCCAGGATGCCACCCCCAAACCTGCAAGGTGCAGGAAAAAATATCATCATGGGATATGTACCAGTCCATGATGACAGCTGCCAGAAATAGCCCATTGCTCATGTGCTACCCTCAGGAACACAAGTAGCCCTGTGCTTGGAACACAGCCATTTCCAAGAGTTCTGTTGGGGCCACTCACTGCAGGGATCATTGCTGGATGGTCATCCTGCCCAAGAAAGTCACTCCAGACCAAGACAAACATTTCAGCACTGCAGTGGTAAGGCACGTGGTCCTACGCTGCTGTCACTTTCAACAGGCAGGAAAGGGATTGCAGTGAGAAAAGGGGACACAGAGCTCATCTCCTGCAAACATCCACATCAACAATTGCTGGCTGTGGTGGCGACTTCCTGAAAGGAGACCAGAGATAGTGTAGATTGCACTGTTTTCACCATCACCCCCAAAATAACTGCCAAATTGTTTAACAAATGCCAGACTCTTGCCTGGTTTTAGTTATTTAAGGCAAATTAAGTCCGATCACTTATCATGGCCTTTTCTGGGTTGCATGGGGTAGGATTTGTTTCAGCCCTGTTTAGCTATGTGGAGGCCATGAGGGTGGTGTGAGCTATGTCCTGGCTTCCACCCTATACTCAGTGAACAGACATGGGCACAGGCAGAAACTGAACCCTCCCACTTGTATTAAATGCCAGAGGCACCTTCTCAACTTAGACCCAACGTCTAAATGTTTGCATTCCTATGGAAAAGCTGGCTAAATTCCCACCCTTAAATTTTGAAAACTGGATTTTGAAAACAAACAATCAAACAAAACCCACTATTAGGGGAAAACTTTCCAGCTGATTGTTAGCCCTTGCAAATATTTGTGTATATATCTGTGAATATCTGTGAAGTGAAAGTTAAGTGCTTTTAAATATATATATAGGTACAACAGAAATATTTTTTTGAATCCTATGCTGCTCAGCTGGGCTCTGAAAGGGTGATGGTTGCCCTAAAGCAGGTCCTCTAGCAAGGACTGACATTAGCCCAAGACTACCCCCATGCAGAGAAGTCAAGTAGTCTCCTCTTTCCCCCTGCAGCCAAAGACAGAGCTATCTTTTGGCTCCATACATGGAGGAGGCTCCTGCTTCCAATGCTGAAAAGGAGCTGTGACGTAGGCTGGCAAGATGAAATTCTGCTCTAATTCCCCCGTGCTCTAGTTAGGCCTATGAAAGCAGCCTGTGGTTGCTCTTCCTAAAAAGATTATGTGAGCAGCTGTACATTGTGATCCTGTCTGATCTCCATCTTCATAATATTTCTATCAGTCACCACTGGAGTGCAGAAGTCCCCAGCACTCATGACCCTCAGCACACCAGCCCCTCTGTCATTTAAATTCAGAGGTGGTAACGGTCTTGGGAAAAATCGATGGATTTTAATAGGTATTTCCTGAGGTTTATTAAGTATGAAACAGAACTGAGACATCCACTTGTTGTTTATATCTGCCGTCAATATTGCTTTCTTTTCTTTCTTTTTTTTTCATTAAACCAAAGCAGATGTGAGTTAGTCGTTGGCAGACTTCTTAAAAACAGTGCTCACTGCCTCTTCTGTGGCTTGCATAGGAAGGCTGCAACGAACACTTCACATTGTGTCACCCATCCGTTGCTGCCATTGTTACTAATGAAATAGCAACGCTCTGATAAAGCAGTTACCTCTTAGGTTTCATTATTCACAAAATAAAACAGTGCTCTGAGAAACCAGTTCCACTGAGCCACAACAATTTACTCCAGCTGAAGGTCTGGCCCCCTGCGCTTGAGGTAGACTTGGGCTAGAAAAAAGGGCTGTCTGGCTGATACAAGAGTACTCTGTAGCCTTTGTCAAAACAGTTTTTATTCTCATACCATGCAAACCTCAGGCATTATTACAGGGTTTCATGGAACAGATGTTCTTGCATTTGCATAATGACAGACAGACTGCCTTTTCTTTATGAAAGGTCACTAAAAACCAGTGCTACTGTTCAGACAGTGCTGCCTTCGTTAAGCAATTTTAGGACAAAACTGCTTTGTCTTTACTTACTGTTTTCATGACCACTGCTTTACATACTTTAGTCAGACAAAATTAAGGCCAAATCATTGGCTTATGTGACACCACATGGCTGTCTAGCTTCCCCTAATTCCTAAACATCAGGCAGTCTTGTACAATTGTTCAAATAACAGGTTCGAATCCTTAGCTGCAGTAAGACAGAGAAACTTCAGTGACACTGATGAAGTTCTTTTGGTTGTTGCTGTGTAAGAGAAGCAGCTTTGCAGAAGAATATCACAAAACTGTGTGTTTGGCCTCAGTTTAAATTCACTTCCTTATTTATTGTTTGGGTAATTTTTTTTTCACCAATAAAACTAAATTGACATGATGTTTCTAAGTAGAATAACTTTTTCTCATAAAGCTGATTTTTATTGAGCAGCATGTGCCCTCATGTATAAGCAAGTTGTCCTTTTATTGTGATTTGTATGAGCGCATCACATAGCTGAGGGGATAGTTTTAAATCTTCCACATCTGATGTCTCAGTGACAGACAAATTCCACCATGGAGATTCTGCAAAAAGAAGTGCATGCCTTTTCAAGGCAAAAACTGAACTTTGTATTCTAGTTGGCAAACAGCTGAAGCATCATTGAGAAAACTCAAATGCAAAAGTCCTCCTAGGAGTGCAAAACCAAGATACTGCAGTACTGTCAAGTCATTCTGGGATGCCTGAGACAGGGGAGAGAAACCCTTTGCCTGAATAGAACATGGAAATAAATGCAGTTTCAGGCTATGAAATCCCTTAAGTGACCAAATAATGGAAGGTGAAGCACAAAGTTGTATATTTTTCTCTAGGTAGCATTGTGCCAATTTTCAGTGAGATACGCAGCTTTCCCCTGCATGTCTTCTTTTCCCCTGACTTGCACACTTGCTTTTGCTGTTACACTCCCCCAGCTAGACAACGATGTTAGAAATTGTCTCTTGCCTGTATTTCTGGTTATTCTGATACTACTAAAAGAACGGCCAGCTGCCTTCCACAGGTGCAACTGTGCATGAACACGAAACAAAGAACATGCTGTCAGAAGTTGGCAGACAATGCCCAGCCTCTTGATGGAAGAAAAGAGGAGAAGGACAGAGTAGATTTGGTCCTTGAGCTGCTGGACAGTAATTTGGGAGGAACTCTGTTTTAAGTGGAAGAATGGGAAATTACTGATAAAAGGATGAATACAGACGTGCTGTCCCACCCTCCTTCCCTTGACAATCCAGTTTGGCTGGGATGAGAGGAGCAGCAACCCTGTAAGCTGGAGTGGACACTGTCCCTCAGGGTACACAAACACAAAGCATCTTTTGCTTTCCTTGAAGACTTGATCCCACCAGGCCACGGGGAGCCTGGACATGTGTCTGCTTCTTTCATGACAGTCATCATAGTTCTGTTGATCACAGCTGGGAAAGCCAGGGATATTTTGGGGAAGGTAGTTGGGTCACCTTATGCATGGAAGGAGAGAAGTTTTCACTCAGCTCCCTTCCAAATGTAACTCCACAGAGGAGAAAGTTTAAATAATTTGGCTGGTTTATTTCAGGGGCAGTGGTAAAAACTGTGGCATGGTTATGCATCAGTCAGAGGACTTTAAAACCATGTTCTTTGCTCAAAAGCCATATTTCCTAATTTAACATTCCTTTTGATAGATCTTCATTTCTCAGACATGAGAGTTCACAACATCAAGGCTCAGCATGAATCTCTTTTCTCTGAATTATGCTTTTCTTTCCCTTCCACAGCCATTCTTTTCTCCTTTCCATCTACCTCTGTCCTAACAAATCTTGAAGCATCCTTCTAATGCAATTCCAGGTATGGATGATGAATGGCACTGAAGCCTAAAACTCTTCCTGGTTTAGACTTAAATTCCCTGAAAGGTCCCCCTTTTCTTGGCTTGGTAAAAGATCAGGCTGTGGCAGCAGCTAGTCAACCCATAGAGAATAATAGTAATGATATAAATTACTTAGAGCTGGGCTAGGACAAAGGTGGCAGAAGATATCTCTATTTACAAAAAAAAAGAATCCCAGAGTTCCTTGGTTCATGCAATATGAATCTTGCTTAAAAATATTCAAATGCACATTAAGCCAACCAACTTTGTACTCATTTAGCAGAATTTTAATAAGATGTGCTATATAAAACTGTTCTGCAGTTTTGCAGTCATTTAAGGATAATTTACACATTTCATAAATCTTTCACTGTTTATTCCTTAAGGCAAGTACAGGTTGCACTTTTTCTTCAAGTACAAGTTGAATTTGTTTGTGCCACTAATGAAATAGATTCCAATAATAGACCATTGGTTTGCATGATAACAGAGGAGGAGGAAAACCTCTGGATTTTTTGGTTTCTGATCTAAAAGGCTGATACAGTAGCTGGGAAACTGAAATTCATTTCAAAATTTAGATTAAATTAACATTGTCTATTAAATGATGAGTTAGTTTTCTTCCAGTATATGTTCCCTGTTTTTTCTAATAAAATGCTCTTGCAAAGTACGAGATAGGAAGCCTGTGACTACCAGTCATCGTGACAGATAAAATATTTCATTATGCCATATTTGCAAGTAGTATCTTCTAGTAGGTCAGCCAATATTGCTGGAAAAATACATGTTTCAAGATTTGGCTTGTCTGTTTTTATTTCTTTAAAACTGTATTAGTTGACCTAGCAGTAAATATTAGTTTTGTTCATAAGCTTTGTCTTGCATATACTCTGAAGTCCTCATGGTTACTGTAATAAAACAGAAATCCCATTTCAGAAATTAAAAAAAGATGGGAAAGAAGCCTTTTTATTGACTAACTTTGGTGAACAGAATAAGATATCTTTTTGCTTTAGTGATGTCATTCTCATTTACCACTAATGAGTAAGTTGTTCTCAAAACGTAAGCACAACCCTGCAATAAGACAACATATTTCCAGCATATGGAAAGTCGTCATTTTCTTTTTTTTGAAGAAAGCTGAAAGATATCGTACTTTCTTAAAGATGAATTTCAGAAATTTCTTTTTATACACACCAGTGAAAAGTTTTGGAATTTGATCACAATGCACGTTAAGATGACCGAGGGTGATGAGGATTCGCACATGTGACTTGCTCCCTTGTGAGCAGAGTGTGCTGCTCTGGCAGCTTCAGCCCTAAGTCTAGCTCTGGCAGTGACACTCTGACTTTTCCTGTCTTTTCCATTAGGTTTCTCATTTTCCACCCTACCTGTGGAACAGGTTTTAGGCAACTGTTTTGTTTAATGCTGATTCATTATGTTGTACTTTAAAATGGATAGAGAGGTTTCATTTTATCATACTTCATAAAATGTGAGATGACATTCCATGCATAAAATTATTATCGTCTTTTAAAACAAGCAAATCAATAGCAAGATAACTATAGAAAAAGTTGTAAAAATGCATCAGATACGTGTTTTTAAAATAATGTTATTGATCAATTGGAATTTGACAGATTAAATAGCAAAACTGAAATGTCTTTCCATGTCTTAATCTTAACCGCTATCATTTATCAAAACAAAAACAAAAAGCCTTCTAAACAACAAATGGGGTACTGATCATTTTATAGCTGCATCAAGAGGTTTCCAGCATAACTAATTTAAATGCCAGTAAGACAAGCATTTTCGAGAATTTTTTTCTTTCACAAAAGCATGCAGAAACCTTGCATTTTGTTAAGTGAAAAGGGTAAAACCTTCTGCTGGATTCTGCTGAATTATTGCTACTCTGCAAAAACCATGCAAGCAAGCAGCAATCTGTTCCTGTGCAATGTGTTCTACTCAATATATGCCAGAGGTGCACGTCTGTCTGTATAGATGGATGTGCACACTGGATTTGCAGACAATGGTGAACTGAGTATTTTTTCTAGAGTGACAACAACAAAACAGAGCATTAGTCTATTAATCACAGAACCAGGAGGTCTGCTACTATGGTCTTCAGGTAGACTAAGTTTTTGTTCTTTCTTAACAAGCTCTTTGACATAAAATGACTGAAAAAAATGACCAAAAGTTAAAAGATCAGACACTGAGCAGGAACAGAGGGAAAAAGCCATCCAAAAAAACCCCAAACAAAACTAAACCAAAACCCAAAAAGCAGAAGAGAAAAGAGTGCAATGGATAATATACTCAAATATGCACAAGTGAGAGTAGTCCATACATTACAATATGGAATAAGCACCTATAGGCATGGTTTTCGTTAAGGTAAATCCTCTGAGAGACCTCTGGCTGTGTAGGGCAAGTGGCCATCAGCACCTCCTCATTCAGACTCACAGCTGGACAGAAAGGAGCAACACAACTCCTTAAACACAAAAAAACACTTTCTCATGGCTAGTCATGTAAGCGCCACAAAGGACCTAAGAACTTAAGTCTAGGATCAAAATCAAAGTTCTCAAAGCCTTCATTAAGTTGCTGCCAGAGTTCACAACATTTGAATACCTGCATCTGTGCCACTAAAGCACTTTGGAAGTAGCTATACTTCTATTACTAAGGGTTCTGGTCACATTCATGCAGGTCCTGACAAGGCTCAGATGTTTAATCATCAGAGGTGGTAGACATTCCTTTTTCTTCTTAATCCTCAGATAATGACTAAGGCTGTCCATACTCCTAAATCAGAATCCTGAGAGGATGTAGGCATCTTTCAAAAAATGCAAAATAAATCTAAGATTTCTTCCTGTCCTCAGAATTTCTTGCTCACAGTCTGTCTTGTGAGTATTGCGGATTCCTCGCTGAGACACTTTGGATTTCTATGGGCAACCTGGATTCCGCTCAGAAGCTGAGTGGCTTGGGGTCTTGAGACCAATTTTAGAGAACAAAAGGGCCTAATTATATAGAAATATAGTTAATATCTATATAATTAATATATATTATATATATATATATATGTATATATATATATAAATCCCTAATTCCAGAGAGTAACAGGACTTGATATAAATACAGCAGAACTTGTGCCAAGAGGAGAAAAAAAAAGAATAAGTAAGAGACCTATGGAAAAGAAAATGTCAGTATCAAGGTTCAGGTAAGAATCCAGAGGGCTTTGGGGTTCAGGTCCCATTCAGGTAGAGAAGCTTTACCTCTTGGTGGCCAGTATTAAAACAAAACATTTGGCTGATTGCTACAGGAAGCAAAATGGCCAAGAGGAGGTCCCTGCTCCATGGAATTACAGTATGACTTTGTGATCTTCAGAAATGGTGCTAGGACTGAGTAGGTTTGGAGGGTTGAACCAAAGATCTGTGCTGGTCTTGGTATATTTTATCTTCACAAAATCTGGCTATCAAACCATAATGAGCTCTTTTGATATTGGCAACAGTCTTTATGTTCTGAGCTAGACCCTGCTGGCATTACTTAGCGTTATTCTACTGACTTACTGGAGCTTTAGTAATTTAATCAAAATGGACTTTTTTCTTTTAGTTTAGAAATAGAAGCAGTATCTCCTGATAATGCCTATATATGAACAATTTGGTAAAGGGTTGAGTCAGTTTACCTGAAATTAGTTGTATATTTGTTGTGTGCTCTGCACACTAGAATCTAAAAAGTACATGAAAAGTTTTACATGAAAATATTGCTCTGTTGTTTAAGTCGAAAAAGACGTTTAATTTATTAATGCAACATACACAAATATGAATGCCAAAGTTTAGCAGAAGACAGAGACAATTGATGAGGAAAAAAAGTCTGTCCTTCTACATGTGAATTCACAGAATATATTTGAAGATCATAGCTTTCACACCTTGTGAAGTTTCTGTCTCACTTTAAAAAATTGTGCTGTGATATACAAAGAATAGATAGGTCAAAATGGTGCCTAGAGACCAGCTTTGACAGTCAGTGCCGTCTGAGAGAGAGAAGTACACAAATACAACTTTTGTAAATAGAAGCTTGTTTCTTCTGACCTGCCTGAGGAATACACTTGTGAGTTTTCCTCATTTGGAGTTTTTGTGATATAGATAAATCATAATTTGCTTTGAGGTAGCGAAGCTGAAAATTAAAAGTTTTGAATATTAGCAATTGGAACACATATATTTTAGGAAGTATTAGTTACCTCTGCTGAAGGATAATATGTTGGCGAAATACCCTCATTTTCTACTGGTTGCTGTTGTCTGGAAAACTCTGTTTCTCTAGGACTCAAAAGCTACACTGAATTTAAATGAGATATTTTTCTTCTTATTTGGATCCTGGCAAGTGAAAGAATACATCTATGCATTGATGCATTTATTTGAAATTATTTAACTTGAATTAAAATGTGCTCAAGATACTTTAGAAGATAATTAATATATTTAAAACATTTTGAAAAGGAAGACCTCTCACCTAATGAGCTTTCGTAGTGTGCTATGAGTGATGAAATACAGCTGTCCTTTAAAATGAGGTCAGATACTGGGGCAGAAGAGACAGAGAAGGTAGTAACCCACCTAACAGACATAAAGAGGAACAAAGGTAGAACTGCTAAATCAGATTCTTCACCTTTATAACATTCCCTCTGAAGCTAAGCTTCTCTTTCCATTTGCTGTCATGTGCATTTCAGAAATCAACATTCACAAACCATAGAAAAATGTGAATTTTAGCATATGAATCATGAATATTTAATTTTCATTTTTCATGTTTTTTTCAAGAACTCTTGACAATTATTTCACAAGATGGATTTTCCCTAAGTGAAAACAAAAGCCTGCAACAGCTGAACTTGGATATCTGATAAGACAACTGCTGACAGAAATGTTTGGGGATTCTGCTATGCAGAAACTTTAGATGTGTCATTTTTCAGCTGTGATTCTGGATTCACTAAAAAGGCAATTTGCACCATATGTGTACCAAGGCCTATAAAGTCACACTATTTACCCCTGTGTGTAGGTACATAAGTGGGGTAAGACACAATCCAAAACTCCTGTCCTTGTACAACTCCCACAATGTATGTCTTTGTACAGTGAGATGTGGAAGATGGGCCCAGCCATGGATTGGTTAAGGATGGGTGAAAAGCCTGCAACTCCTTGACATGACTCACTATCTCTGCTCCACAGGGTCCAGCACAGCTGAGTTAGCACAAAATCACTGGTGGGGCAAAACACCTTCACAGAGAAGATGCTGCCCATACAGAAGGCCCTGCAGCAGAGCCTCCTGCTTTGAACTGAACAGTATTTAGTCACCCAGAACCTCACTCAGGCAATTTACCAATTCTCTAAAATGTATTTCTAGTGGTAATTTTATTAAAGACTAAGTTCTGTGTCTACTTCTAGGGATGTGCAGCAAACGTGAACTGAAAATCCATCTTTTTGGGTTAGAAGGCTCTGGTGAGATATTAAGAGAAGTTAAAGAACATAGGAGTTGAATAAACAGCCTCCATTTTGATGCACTGTTATAAAATATATCTTGAACTACAGGCTAGGTTTGTGGTTTAGGCTTTCTGCAGCTTAGGAATGGCACTAATGGGCTATAAAACTATATTAAAACCCATCTAGATGAAGTACTTTTATAACAAAGTCAGTTTTGAGTTAGCATGAGTAGAAATAAACCTATCTCTCAGTTCTTTCTTTCTGAAGCCCTGTGGCATAACAAGGGAGCAGGGAGTGACATGAGAGTTGGCCTAAACACCAAGGTGGGCTTGCAGCTGCAGAGGAGGTAGGTCAGCAGAGATCCTCCGCTGCTCCTAAAAATGCATGTTGTTTATGAAGCTCATAAGTTCATCAGATCTCATTCTGGGGCCCTTGAGGTATTGTATCACAAAGCAGTGAGTTAGAGTAAGTCAATATTGCCCCACTCCATATAATATATAAATAAGGGGAGAAACAACCATTGCAGACATATGGTTTGGTCTTCTGCCTAATGCAGGCTGAGGACTCCCTTAAAAACTTAACGTCTCTATGAGATTTTCACCAAAAGACTGTAAAATTATGCCAGGCCTCCATTTGGCCCAATGTATTGTTATTTATTTCTACTAAAGTTGTATCTGGAAATTGCAGCTGAGGTAAGGTGACAGGCAATGTACAAAAGGGCTTGAGTGGTCTCACCTAACTTTATCTATCCATAGCTTAACATCTGGTTTAAAGTGTTGTCATCAGGAAGAGGTAGTGAGAATAATGTTCAGAGAGCAATTAATATTATTCCAGTCTCAGACAAGGAAAATTATTCATCCCCTGAAGTGCCTCTCTCTCTTTCTCTTTATTAAATGTACAGGGAGCCTGGAAAACTAACTGAAATGAGATTCTTACTTTCCTAAGGCTAACATATAGTGAAATGAGTCGCATCTTACTGCCTGTAAAAACTTACAGTCTAGATGAAGTAGACCACAGACAGGAAGGACAGTAGTTATACAGAGATGAGAACTGATTTCCCTAGAACAAGACAATTTCTTTGACAGGTGATTCTTCCGGGATCCTTTGGCCGCTACATCAGTTTTTTCCAGGGAATGCCATACAGTAAGATCTAACAAACACAGTAAAAATACTCCTTCCATTTGTCACCTGCACAGCTAGGTAGTAAGACAAACAGTCAGTTTTCACAAACATTTCTACACAGTTTTCAAATATAACTTGCTCCTTTCCAGGTAAAATAGATGGAACAGAATGAAGTATAGTAACTTGATAAGTTTACTGCGGTGTTGTTAAACCTCTACTATTACTATGTAGGATTTTCAAAGTAGTCTCCAAAATTATTTCCAAAAGGCAGTTTCAGTTACATTGGAAAACATGGGAAAACACTTAATTAATCCTCTTGGCTCTCTACTTTCTCAGAGAATATTTAAATTTTAAAATACAGATTTTCACTGTGTGGGCCAACTTCAGTCTCAAGGCCTCACCTGGAGCTTACTGAAGTAAATAAAAAAAAGAAAAAATAATAGAAAAGTTTCAAATTTATTTCACTGACTCCTAAAAGAGACTCCATGTGTTTTTAAAAATTCATTGTGTTTTTAATATGAGCAATCACACAACTTAAAGGGCAAAAATTTCCTAAACTGTTGCCTGGCTCCATAAGACACAATTTGTCATTGAAGTAAAACCGAATAAACAATAAAAAAGTGCATGGAACTGCTTCTCCCTACAATTTCTTTGTAGAATGTTAGGGAAATCTAATACTGTTGCTGAATGTGTCGTCAAACTACTTTTTCAGGATTGATAAAAAGAAGATTGAAAAAGGAATGGTGAGAAGTATTCACAGAAACATCAAAAATCCAAAATAGCTTTATTCACCCATGAAGGTATCCTATCAGTCAGAATGAGTGCTCAAGTGTGTGCTGAAGACATAACTTCATTTATAAAAACAAACAATGTGTAAACAAAGGTACAGAAATGTTATCAAATGAATGATAGTATTGTATAAATCAATTGTGTGTCCTTGTCTGGAATACCATGTTCAACAAAAGAAGCTGCTGCAGAAATAGATAGATTTGTGCGGAATATGAATGAACAATGATAATGAAAACATAGATTTTGGGTGCATGTGAAGAGAATGTGTAATATAAAGATACACAAACAAACCCACAAACACACAACTACTTACTGAAAACACAAATTGCTTTCTGGCTTACATAAAACAGAAATTTCCTCCAGCTGTACTTATATTGCTGTAGCATTTGCTTTCTCTAAATTGTTTAGTCATGTAATTCATGTAACACTTCTTGTAAGGAAAGGAATTGTAATAAAACATATAAACAACAAAAAAATCAAGCAAATATGATTGAATATTAAGATTGCTAGTTTTCATCAGCAACATAGCTTCAACAAGATGTTTAAGAACTGTCTGCGTAGTTCATCATGTACATGTACTGTTGTCCAACTCTTTTTGGTTTTAGAGGTCTGGCCCTGAGTGAAAGCTTTCTTAGTCATTTCTGGAACAAAGCTGAGTGCATGTGAGAGGTCTCTGGGAGCAGGCAAACGCATTAAGGAACATGAAATCAGATCATTTCAGTGCTGTTCTCATGGTGTCTCAGATTCGAGCATAAAAAACAGTGCAATGTGTTTCAGCTTATGCTGGTTTGCTAATATTGGCTAAATAAGTATCTGGGTATGGAAATATCAGCTTTCATTGCCTTCATCAAACTACAGCCCAAGGGTAGTTTGGAGGATGTCGGCAGCAGGGAGGAATCCATTACAGTCTTTTACACATCCCTTCCCTCAGAACCTGTGACTCACAGCTCTTGTTTTTCTTTTCTCCTTCACAGCAGCCAATTTAGAGATAGGCAACCTCTGATCCAAATGAAAGCAACTATTTCTAGCTGTTGATTGCGTTTAGCTACAGTCTTATGCCGTTTCCCTCGGGCTAGAAGTCTCTCAGCTCTGTAGTAAACACTGGTGCTTCGCCTCTGAACTCTGGCTCTTGCGTACCTGCCCTGGAGCTACCAGCGGGATCCCAGGCTCCACGGCGAGGGGCCGTGACACAGCCGTGGCGACAGCAGCAATCCTGCGGAGCACAAGGCGGAACAGCTGCCGGGAGGATCCAGAAGCACCCTCAGACTGCAGGAGGCTGTGGCTGGACGCCTCTCTCGCAGCGCAGGTCTTGCCTTCCCTGGGACACATCCTGGCAGCAAGGGCAGGGCTCCAGGGGCACAGCACCTGGCCAGGACAGGCTGTGCTGTGGATCACAGTGGCTTATCGACGGAACAGCCCAAGGTTAGGAATGACCTGCGGGACGTGGGTGTTTCCTATCCTTAGGTACACACAGACACATATCTGCGCCTGTATGCTTGTGAGCACATAGCCACGCACACGCGTGTTGTGTGCACATGCTAAAAAATGGGGTTTGTACAGAACAGTTCTGTTTCCAGCCTCCTCTCACAAATCACCAAAAAAGTGGGTTAGAAGAATATAGAAATTGCAGCAGCATTTTGTGGAGGTTTTCTTTAAGGTTTTGTTTAAGGTTTTCTTTTTTCTTTCAGCATTTCACTTAGGAATTTTTGGAGTAAAAGAAAACCTTTTGTATTATTTTAAAAATAGGGATAAAACTCCAGTGCTTACAATCAAACAAAATTTCATCCAAAAAAGGCAGGGCTGTTCCCCCTTATTACAGCACCCAGAACACTGTGATACAGTTTGTGAACTCAGAGGAAAATCTGGAAGGAAAACCACTGTCTCTGCTCCACTTTTTTTTGTTGTTGTTATTATTATTACTGCTTTGTTGTTTTGTATCTCTGTTTAATCTAAAGAAAACTCCTCAGTATCCCTGGCAGTTTCCTAATTTGTTCAATTCTCCTGCCACACTGAAACATACAGATCCCTCCCTGTCTCCTCCCATCCAAACTAAGTGAAATGTTTAGTACTTTTACTTAATTAATTTCTGAGGACTGTGTTCTTGGCTTATCTTCAGACCTGTTAATAGGTCTAGATCTAAGTCTTCCCACCATAATGAGGGGTATTGTTTAAATACAAACTTTTAAATAAAAAAAAATTCTCAATCTTTTTTCTAATGTTTTTAAAGAATTTAAAAGACAGAAAAGTTCTTTTGGCTAAAGTACACATTTTTTAAATGTGCTTTTGCTCTACTTTTCTCTTTTTATAAGAAAAACTGGAAGGAAGAGAAGGGGGTCATAAGAGTAAATGGCAACTATAAAGTTATATATAGAAACATTTCAAAACATGTTTCAAAAAAGCCCCCTCTGTAACACTGATGAAAAATAAAAGGAATGTCTGCCTTCATTATTCAGGCAAAATGAATCAGAGAATTATCTGAAAATAGTAAGTGAATTTTAAATGGATACTGCGGAACATTTCTTATTTCTTCTTGGGTTTAGTATGTTGTGTCAGGAAGAGGGCATCAGTTGGCCATTAGTTAGTTAACTGTTTCCACTCCAGCACAAAACTAGGGGAAATGTGTTTAAATTCTCTTTTGAGAGAAATTGAGAAAGTATCTTGATAGCCCTGGAGTATTCCATACAGCCTTCATCAATAACAGAACATCTTCATTTTTGAAGCAAAATTATCTTGTTCCACTTTTTTTCCCCAGTGTTCTGTGACAGCAACCTATGGTCTTCATCAGACCTGACTTTTCCACATTCCAGGCTGTCCAGTTCTCTTTTAAAAACTGAGTTGTTGGGCTGCAAGATGATAAACACCTATACTAATTCAATTTGCATCTGGTAATGTCCTTTTATTTTTAGAAAGAACATGTTTCTCCTCATATTGTTATCTCTTAATTCAGTAACTGCCTGCCTTTGGCCAGTCACAAGAGCTTTCGGCTGGTTGCTTTTGTTTAGCAAGGTTTGGAAATGGATGTGAGTAAGAAAGGACTTCTGTCTCTTCATCTGCTGGTCCCACTCTTTTTGTAAAATAAAGGCCATCTGGATTTTATTTTGCACTGAAGAATGTACAGCATGTTCAGAATTTTTTTCCATGTGAGAGACAGCATTCAGTTACAACTGCTTGGATTGTAAGCCTGAAAATGTTTGTGGCAAAATACCTGGCTTCAAGTTCTGCTTTCTAAAAACAAATGTGAGCTAAGCCTGATCTGGTGGGTGAGGGGGAGGAGGGTGGTGGATGGCATGTTGGAAAGCCTGAGAGTTCTGAATAACCCACTCTCAGCCATTAATGTACTGCCCTGAACTTCACACATGGCCCATCTTAATGACATCTCGAATCCCATAACACTATAGCAGTTCTGGTGAGAACAGATCAAAACCTTAAATAAGAAATATAACAGCTTTAAGTTGGGGGAAGAAAAAAAGAAAGAAAGAAAAAAAAAACAACTAAAAAGGAACTTGAGGAAAGCATAAATTTAGCCTGTGGTGTACTGTGTACTCAATATGCGCTGGCAGAGAGGGTGGGGTTCGTTATTGTGAACTTCTCTGCTTTGCAATAACAACTTTCCCAGCAACTGCTGCCCTTGCAATCATCACCATCATCATCATCATCATTCCCAGAAAGAACATCTGGTCTCTGTGGGAATACTGTGCATATAATAGAGACATGAGATATTTTTGCACCTGAATTTTTATGTGCATATACTTCAGAAAACTTGGTCTTGAGATTGGTGGTGGCTTATATGGAAGGTAATGCCTTCTCTAGGAGCATGGCACAGACCGAGTGAGTAAGAAGAGATGCACAGTCTTGTCATACCCCTTCATTCCTAGCATGGTAGGCTTTGAGGTACAAAGAGCCCAGTCCCATAAGGGCTTCACTGAGCCAGCCTCTGCATTTCCTAACTAGGGAAAAAGAGACTTTGTTAATCTACCAACACAAAAGAGTAGCTCATTATTCCCCTTTGAAGACAGGGCAAAATTCCATAATCCTAAAACTGAATCTAAAAGCAATTCACAAGATTATCCCATATTCTGTGAGGTAAAGGATCAAGTTATGCAGGAAGACCCAAGCAGTAGGCCCGGGTTCAGTATGAAAGGTTTACATACAGCTAAGTCTGGCTCAGGCATTTGCACCCAAACTTGCCTCTAAAATAAAGCACTGCTCATGAGTGGGAGGAGGAAGGGATGGTTTGACACATTTCCATTTTCTCTTGAGCTTTCCCAGGTCTATTAAGATAATGAGAATTTAAAAAGGAAAAAGAAAAAGAAAGAAAAATAAACAAAAAATGCAGTTCAAAATGAAGCATTTCTGAGGTGGAGTAAAAATTTCTGAGCTACATGCGTGCTGTACGTATTTGCATAGTCCTGAGGAGAAAATCCCAAAGCAGCAACGTAGAAGAACTGAATGTGACAGGTTGAACTCTCCTACACTCATTCCTACTCCTGCTCTGTGTGTCTGTAAGGTAGTCACAACATTTTTTTCTGCTAGTTACAGCCATTTAAAATCCAATTGTTTGGTTTGCACTGAACATTTAGGTTTCTCCCTATAATCAAGAGAAAAAAAGGCATCTCTGTAGGGGGATTGTGAGACAGGTGTCTGAACAAGACAGGGTCTGTTGCTGTCTGGACATCATCCATAATGGAAATCTTGGCAACTGGCAAGCCGAGTTGTTGAAATGCTCAGGAGGCTTCTGTCACAAAGATACACACAGGATGCAGGACTCACAAAAGAGGTCAGGAAGTTCAGCTGTTGTTGATTATAAGATTTCTTTTGCTTTTCTCAGGTGTATATAAGCCAACAGATTTAAAACCTCTCTGTTTTCCTTCAGCCACCACCTGATGGTACATTGCTGATGTTCGTGTTTCACACACTGTTCGCGTAACTTGTTTGTCAAACTGCATCACTTGTTAAGATTGGGTTCACCTTCCCTCAGTCCCAGCCAGAATGGAAACAATTCTCCCTGTATAGAATATTTCCATTTCTCCCAGATGATTCCATTTATTATTAATTCCATTATTTAATGTTATCAGTCATTGAATATCTGTTTTATCTCTCACACATATAATCACAATTATTACCAGACTACATGTTGTAAAAGTATGTTTGATCTGTCCCTTGTGATGTGTTTCACAAAATCGCTGCCAAAAAAACTGAAGCAGTTTGTGGGAAGCTACAAAAAGTTCAGCCTGCACAGTCTGCTTCATTAGGTCTAAGATTATATTTTGATTCTAAGCTCAAACAGTGCTCACTGAAATGCCATCAATCAAGATAACAAATGAATTTTTATATGCCATATGTTCTCCAAGTGGAATTTTAATGAGATATTAAAATGTGTTTTAAAGCTCAGGTTATACACAAATATCTTAATGTCAAATGTGTCAGTGTCATGCAAAATATTTGACTAAGTCAAACATCTACATGAGAATTTACAGGTTTCATTAATGGAAAAAGTCTTTTAAAGCTAAATAGACTCATTCCCCTGAATAGAATTATTCTTTTGTGGAAGCCACCTCTTTTAATACTAAACTCACCTCTTTTAAGAGTAAACATTAACCTGCCAATGACTAAGCTAGTGCAGATTCCTTCTTTTTCCTGTGAAGAGTTACATGCATTATGTTGTGTTTTATGGGTTCATCACCCTATGACTTTTGTCTTATCCAGTATTAATAGCTTCTCTTAGGCAGTAATATTTTAGAGGTGGTTTTCTGTATCTCTTAGATAAAATTGGCTTTCAGTCTTATAGAAGCATCTTCATTTTCTTCTTATCTTTGTGCCTAGCCATAATGCTAGCAATTCATTGCCTATTTCAAAACTGGGGTTATTTTTTCTTTTGGCGTATTCAAAACCTATAAAATGTTGAACCACCATCGTCTCACAGGCCTCCCTTTCCTGGCGTTGTTAAGGCTGATGGCCAGGTCTTCTGGTCATGTTAGAGCTCCCAGGTGGTGGTCATGCTGCAAGCAGGGCTTGCACAGCACCCCGTGTCCTACTTCCAGCCACAAAGAGTATTTAATGGGGATCCCACAGTTCCTGCAATTACCCAGAAGGAGGCAACTGTTGTCATCTTTCTCCCATTTGTTGTAAGATCCAATAGACAAGTGTGGGAACTGGACAGCATCCTTTTGTGTACTACAACTTATCTCAGCAGATTTGCTGATGACACCAAGCTGAGTGGTGCTGTTGACACACCTGAAGAACAGGAGATGCCATCCAGAGGGACCTGGACAAGCTTGAGAAATGGGTCCGTGGGAATCTCATGAGGTTTAACAAGACCAAGTGCAAGGTGCTGCACCTGGGTTGAGGCACCCCCTGGTATCAGCACAGACTGGGGGATGAACAGATCGAGAGCAGCCCTGCAAGAAGGACCTGGTGGGTGAGAGGCTGGACATGACCCAGCCATGTGCACTCACAGCCCAGAGAGCCAAATGTGTCCTGGGCTGCATCCAAAGCAGCGTGGGCAGCAGGGGAGGGAGGGGATTCTGCCCCTCTGCTCCTGTGAGACCCCACCTGCAGTGCTGCATCCAGCTCTGGGGTCCCCAGCACAGGAAGGACATTGACTTGTTAGAGAAAGTCCAGAGGGATGATGTCCAAGATGATCAGAGGGATGGAGCAGCTCTCCTATGAGGAAAGGCTGAGAGAACTGGGATTGTTCAGCCTGGAAAACAGAAGGCTTAGGGTGACCTAACTGCAGCCTCACAGTACCTGAAGGGAGCCTACAAGAAAGATGGAGAGAGACTATTTATTAAAGAGCATGTGGTGACAGGACAAGGGGGAATGGCTTCCAACTGAAAGAGAGCAGGTTTAAACCGGATATTAGGAAGAAATTCTCTGCTATGAGAGTGATAAAGAGGTGGAACAGGTTGCCCAGAGCAGCTGTGGATATCCCGTTCCTGGGAGTGTTTTAGACCAGGCTGTATGGGATTTTGAGCAGCCTGGTCTAATGGAAAGTGTCCCTGATCATGGCAGGGGGGATGGATCTTTAAGGTTTTTTACAATCCAAGCCATTCTATGATCCTGTGATTCTACCATTCTGTGATTCTGTGGTCTTACAAAGAGGCTGTAGAAGTCATATGAATCATTGTATTTCAAGTTGTGCAGCTCTTGAACAAATTTTCTCACATGTTCTTAAAGGATCTCAAATAATGTTATGAGTAAAGCTAGGCAGGAATTTGTTTGTTAATATTAAAATATAAAAATTTTATACTTTTTAGAACCTGAAAACTCAGCAGTCAGTTCATAGAAGCTCTGTTGAGAAAACAAGTTCTTAGATTCAAGCTGGAATTTCAAGTGGAGAGTGAAGGGAGGAGAGAAACAGACTAAAATAATGTTTACTGAAATAAAAGATAACTTGGTGTAAGGGCATCCCAGTTCAGATCTGGGGGCTGAATCATGGAAAATGTGCCTTTCTTCTTGATTTGGGGATTATTTTCTTGGTTTGATTTAGTTTAGGGTGGGTAAGAGGAATTGTTTGTTTTCTTCACTGAAAACCTGCATTTAGTCAAGATTTTTTACTAAAGCAGGATAGAACAAAAAAAAAGAAAAAAAAAAAAGAAAGGAAAGAACACCATTGTACTGGAAAGTTTCATGGGATGTGAAAATTATTTCCTGCTTAGGCCGAACAGTAAAACCTGGCAAAATCTCCACAGCTGCTCTTGAGCGTCTCCCTGGCGCTGGGAGTCAAACACATCAGAGGGAAAGGAACGCGGCATGAGTAACATGATGAATATTCATGTCCTGGATGTGGGTCTTGGAGTCAGCAGAAGTGAGTTTCTGCCAGATGTGATGGTTCAGCCCAGACGAAAGAGACTTTCAAAGAATCCTGCGGAAAATCTCTTGTGCTCCTACTGACTGAAAGGGCTCATACCTCTTCCAGCTGATGACTCAATAAAATGATTTTTGCTTTAAATTTACAAAGAACACAGCTGGGTTTAGTGTGTGTGTGCAAGCTCGTAGATGTGAATGAAAACAAGCAGAGAGCCCAAATAAATATTTTTCTTCATCCTTTGAGTGACTCTGAGGTGCTTTAGACATTTATGATGCATTTTTTTTCCTGGTACTAACACAGCTAGTGCTATCAGCAGCCTCTAAATTCAAGTTGTTTACTTCCTTTCTTCACTACATGCTTGTTATTTATTGTTAACCTGTAAGTGCTTTCAGGCCAGTCAGACAGAATCTTAGTGGGTGTGGAAACAGCTCTGTTGGCTGACCTCAAGCAGCTTCCACATCTCAACATGTGCACAAAGACGGCCCTGAGTAGGGCTGGCAGCTCTTGAAGCTGCAGAGCCTCCTCAGCTTTGCCTGGTGGAGCTCTGCCTTTCCCCTCTGCTAATCATTTCCTGCTCCCTCCACCGCATTCCAAGTGTGTGGGCCCAGAAAGTACTGGCAGTCCCTCAGTTCATTGTATGTCTGGACTACACATTATTTACATTACAGTAGTTGCAAATGGCTCCAGTTGGGACCAGGGCTTGTTTCTTTTCTTTTGTTTGTTTTTTTCCTTAAACATTGAACAAATAAGAATGAAAAGTTTTCAGTCTAACAAGATCATAGTTGTGAGCTATGAGAGTGGTTATGACAAAAATATCCTGTGAAAAAACAGGGAAGATAAAAATGAGACAGCAAGTGAAAAAGTACAAGTTTGGCTTCAATCTCACACCTGCTCCTAATAGGTTTTTTAAACACATTTCTTAATTTTTAGCATGCTAAGCCACTATTTCTTATGAACTGATACCAACAATAATGCTAGAATCATTTGATATGTTACACCATGGACTGTAAGCAGAACTGAGAACCATGCTTCACCTAAAAGTGTTGCCCATCACGCTATTCCTATTCTTGTACAACTGGGAAAAAAACATTTGAGGAACATATTCTGTGACCTGTCAGACAAAGTGATCTCATGTATTAACTATCCCATGCTCTTTATCCACATGGTCATAATGACAGGAGCCAAAAGAGATCAAAAATGTCTCAGGAAGAAGTGACAGAAGAATTTACCTTTATGAACTGCCCTCATAATCATATCAGTCATGGATAAAGGGTCACAAAAATAAAATGTGCTCCAAAATTTAATGTACGGTGAAAAACTGGTATCTCAATAAAAACCTTGATTTTCTCAATATGATATTCTACCTCGTAGTGGTGACAATGCAGTCCCCCTTTGCAAAGTATGGAATGTGTCATTGTACATAGGCTTTGCTAAACTTACTGGAATTGCTTTAGGATAAACTGAATAAGAACCCACTGGTCACTTACAATAACAGGATCAGAAGAGGACCAAAGAAAGTGTAGTGATTCAATTAGCTGAAAACTTGAAAACTTTGTGTGTGCATAGACACTGCAAGAATAAAGAGAAAGAAATTATACTCTTGCAATATGATAAAAATTCAATTTTTTCCTGTCATAATAAAGACTTACTAGGGTATATTAGTATGTTAAAAAATTAATAGAAATAATTTTAGTAATATCAATTGATCATTAAGGACAAGGGGGGGAAATGCGGAAGGGTGATTTAAAACCACAATGTAAACCTGATGAAAAAAGGTTAACAATGGAAAGGGAAACAAACATGGGGACTACAATGAAGGAGGAGGCAGACCACCATGAATACCTATCAAGAGGATGAAGCTTTATGTAAGCAGCCCATCAAATAGACAGAGTCTGTTTGGGGGATTTTAGTTCCCCACTTTGTCATTGGGAAAATAAACGAGCATGCTATGGAAAGGTGGTAATTCTGGATGTACTGGAAGAAGTGAGAAGGAAGAATTCAAGGAAAGGAATAGATGAGAATAAAAAGTCAAAGGTAACAGCTGAAAATCACTGTGAAATTGTGAAGTTCATAATCTTTAGAAAGGAAGGGAAGGGAGCAGCAAAAATGCCAGTGAAATTCAACACTCATATATTCAGAGACCGGAAGATAAAACCATAAAAGAGACAAGAAACAAACAAACAAAACAACAGCAACAAATACATAAGGAGAGACAGCAGTTTCCTGAACAGTAGCGACTTGGGCATGAGCTATCTCAATGTGGAGAGAGAATGACAAGCCTAGATGGAGACTGCTGGTTAAAATCACAGTTTTTTCAACAATCTCAAGCCTAAGGGTGTCACAATAAGAAAGTGGAAACTAACCAGAGTAACAAGGATGAGTATGAAAGAAGAGACAGACATGTGGGGACACGAGAAGAAAGGGCACTGTAAAGGATGAACAAAGAGACGTGAGTCACAGTCACTCGGTAACAAGATCAGTAGAAAGAAGAATAGGTGACGAATTAAGAAAACTGAAGTGTTTAATCCCTTCATCAATAAGAAGGTCAATAACAATCATGCAGACTTCATCTTTAATCTCAGTAATACAGGAATGAGATCTCAGGTAAGAACAGGGAAAAAGTGGAGAAGAGGATTTACATAAGTTGAATTGCACTAGATCAACAAATCCACAAGAAATTTGCCCTAGGGGACTCAGACAACTGGCTGAAACTGTCCCCAGGGACATTATTTGCTGTCTTATGCAATATGAGGAGAGCAGGTGTGGGTCCAGAAGAATGTAAAAGGCAAACTTTGAACCAGTTTTAGCTGTAAAATGAAAATAAATATGACACTAGTGACCACAATCAAACTCTTTCCCTAATATTTTGGCACATTTACTATCACTTACAATCTAATTTAACTTCAATGCCTTTTTCACAAGGACTGCTTCGTCTCAAACAGAAATGACAGGGAAATGTGTGAAATCAAGTATGTAGAATGGAGAATTTTTTATCTAGGAAACTATCAAATATTTGGGGTGTTGCAAAAGCGGAGAAAACAAAATCAGGGCAGTAAGTCAATGCGATGAGCTAATCATTCTGTCTCCATAGAAACAACAGTGTTTAAGTAGTACTCATAAAATACAGGGTATATTTTAAGATATGTATCATTGTTTAATGCAAAGAGAAGCGTGGTGAAGGGTGATTCATCTGAGATGGCAATGCAGTGTTTGGAATATGTGGGCTCAAAAATAATACCTAGCACTATCTCACCCTTTTGCAGCCCTTCTTGATCTCGCAGTTAGTGACTCCACTCTTCTCCAGACAAAACACAGTAGCGTTGTCAGTATCAGCAGACATGTACTATCTTTCCAAAGAAGACAGTAGTTAAATGATAAATAATGGTTGGATTTTTGGAGATCAAGGTTTCTTCAAGTCTTTGGTATTTCTGAAATTCCATGATAAGAATAAAAAAGTCCTTAGAATGATCTCTATTCCAGTTTCTTTAAATATTCCTTTTACCTTTTTCAATTTTCTAAAATAATTGTATTTAAAAATTGAGTTACTATAAGATTTGCTATTGTAAACACTCGTGTCTTGATATCCTATCTTTTCAGAATTAGCTGGTCATTTACTTGTAGTCAATAGAAAACTAGAACACTGATATTCTGGGACATTACTTCTATACCACACAAAAAAGTGGAAGTGATTTGGGATTTCAGATGTAAGACAAGGCAAGCTTAAGCTGCACAAGTATAACTTGTTTCCTAGTTAGTGAAATGTATTGAGCTTTTTGGTACAGGCTACAACACTAAACACTCCAAGTACGTCTCTTCTAAGAATGAGTCTTTGAAAAAATTAGTGTTTCTCTGAAGGAATACCTCTTGTCTCCTCAGGATTTCCAAAAAGGCTACATTAATGCAGAGGAGTCACAGAAATGAGAGGGGCTTTATGGTAGCTATGGTCGATCAGCAGAACGTTTTCTCTTTACAAACATTCCTACTCAACTCAAATCACCTATTTTTTTCTTTTAATATCACTTTAGGGACATTGCATGTTGCCAAAAAATTCTGAAGTATATTTAGAAAGGAGCTGGATTTTAACCGAAACAGTGTTTTGATTTCAAACTTTCAATAATCATAGCAAAATAATATTGATTCTAAGGAGTCCATTTTCCTGGTAGTTTTGCCCATTTTTTTCAGCATGTCTATTTTGTCAGAAAAATATTTTCTTCAAATAAAGACAAATTCTATTCAATGGAAAACCCATTCTTTTGTTGTTTATTAATTTACCACATTTCTTAAAAAGCAGTATCTTTCTGGATGTTCTGGCATTTCCCTGCTCTAGAAGTCGTGGAAGCTGAAGACCTTCCAAAAAGTGACTGGCTTCTGAAACCCAGTGCTGCCAGCTCAACAGAGCACCACACAACACATGCCACCCGTGAGTGCAACTGAGAATGGCCCAGAAGTGATTTGAAGCTGCCCTGTACGTCTCCCCCACACTGACTTGAAAGTTCATTTGTGTGTAGCCTTTTTCTGCTGGCAAACAGCAGGACTAACTTGGTGCTCTTTGAAGCACAGAAGCAAATGTAGAGGTCAATGACAACAGCCCACCACCTCAGCTGTACGTCTCCGCTTCACCCAGTGTGCCCTCCAACAGCTCTTGGCTGCTGTTCAGATGGGGGCTGGAAAGGGCCCTATAAAAAATTGGAAAGTTTCTTTGTTTTCAGAAAGTGGTGAATTTTATCCTCTTTCAAGCAAACTTTTCCAATCATACCTTCCCCCAAACCAGGGTGCTGTTTGTAGTCCAGGCAGGGTTTAAATACACCGTCCCAATCCAACAAACCTATGACTGTATATTTTACCTTTCAGAGGCCACCTTTTGTTTCATAAGGTATCTCTCTATAGCAGAGTTCAGATAAAATATTTTATCTGGCTTAGGTAACTTTCCAAAGTATTTTTTCTTTAGTATTAAAACCTTGTCTGATAAAGGCAAATAGAAAAATCTACATGTTTGTGTGCATTGTACTTCTTGTATGAACTTCCTTTGACTGATGCTTGTGTGGCTTTATCTAGTGTAAGACAAGGGCAACAACCCCTTTATGACAGAAAATCAACAACTGCAGAAAGAGATAGCAGATTCCTTCCAGCAGTTTGCTTTGATTCATGAAAAAAAGCTTAAATGCATACATGCTGATCTCGGAAACATTAGAAATATCTTATTTAAGTTCAAGGTACTGCTCCATATTCATAGTAAGTAAGTCAAAAGAAAAAGCAAAGAGTTGCAAAGCACAAATGAAAATCAAATTTGTAACCAGAAGATCTGCTGATCATCCTTCCCCCAACCATGGGCAATTTTCATTCACCTTAAAAAATATATGTGTAAATTTCATATTCTCAGAAAATCTCTGATTCCAGCCTTTTGTCAGAATGAGATAATCTATTTACAATGACATTATCACAGAAGACTCTTGAAATTACAAGGATTTTCAAGAGATGCAGGTATTTGTGATGACCCCAAGTGTTGCACCCTGGGGTGGCTTTAGGCAGGAAGAAATGCCTGAGGCTGTTCATAATGCTTAGAGAGAAGGGGAAAAACAGAGTGGTTTTAATTCTGCATTTTACCTGACAAGATAACCTGCATCTCAAAACAGTTGACATCACTGATCACCTGTTGCTGAGCCTCAGTTCCACAACTCCATATAGAATATTAGGAAACTTTCTGGTTTCTGGCATAATTTATCATTCATATTCTGAGCGCCTTTATCTGCCCATTTGGAGAATTATCCAACAGGTGGAGGTAGGGAATGTGTGAACAAAAATGGCAGCTCTGAGTAGTGGGGGAATCAGATTTGCATACAGCAGCACAAGTCCTGTGGGAATCCTCTGTTTAAGGGATGATGCGGGAGATAAGATACATGTAAGATATAGGACTGAGTAGGTTGTGTTAGAAGGCCACCTGCAGAAACTGGCAGTCTTGTCATAAAGTCCAGCCTGCAAGATCTCCACTCCTCACACATGCCACTGTACCTTTTCCCTAGAGAATGTCCTTTGACACCCGTCCTTTACAATGTTCTTTTTCTTGAACGAGCTGATGCAAAACTTGTGGGCTTGTCAGTCGCTCACCCGTTTAGACACACCATTGCACACGGAGTTTCCAATGGGCTGATAGGCGGCTTGGTTTGTATAGCCACTGGGAGGAAGTTTCCTGGTGCAGTAAATGAAGAGTACTCACCTCAAGACTCTGAAGCAGCCCTTGGAGGTGCCTTTCTCCCTCCACAGGTCTCTGATGTCAGTATAGGATAGCCAGATGTCTAATTTAGGCTGCCACAATCAAGTTGGCACTTATATCTCAAGCATCACAGTAATGAAATGAGACAGCTAAAGTGGCAAAGGAAAATCTGAGCAGCAGCACAGTATTCACATACTGTGAATAACCTGTCAGTTAATGCGTTGCCCCATTTTCTGGGAAGAGAGACATTCCAGTGCCTTCCTATGAATCCACACGTTTTATACCTTTAGAATTATTCACTCCTTTGAGCCTCTATCCCAACAGTTAGGAAATTCTTCTTGGAGGGAAAATATTCACCTTCAAATGCTACTCTTCAGCCCCTTTTTAAAACATATTCAGTGTTTAAGATATAGTATCAGTCCTTCACCTTTCCATAGATGCATCTGGGTGATGTCACTTTTCAGAGTCTGTTTAGCTTCAAGACATGGTTCTTACATTACACAGATGGGCTGGTTTTGGCTGGGGTAGAGCTAATGTAGCTGGTATGGCGTTGTGGTTTGGATTTGTGTTGGAACCAGTGTTGATAACACAGGGAAGTTTTGGTTATTGCTGAGCAGTTCTTGCACAGGGTCAAGGTCTTGTCTGCCCCTCACAGCACCCCACCTCAGAGGAGGCTGGGGGTGCACAAGGAGCTGGGAGGAGACACAGCCAGGACAGCTGATCCCACTGTTATATTCCATGTTCAGTACATGACACTGGGTGAAGATGGAGCAAGGAGTAGGGGGGTCATTCAGAGTGATGGCATTTGTCTTCCCAAGTCACAGCTATGTGTGATGAAGCCCCGCCTTCCTGCAGGTGGCTGAACACCTGTCTGCCTCTGGGAGGTGGTGAATTAATTTCTTGTTTTGTTTGGCTTGCATGTGTGGGTTTTTCTTTACCTATTACACTGTTTTTGATCTCAACTCATGAGTTTTCTCACTTACTTTTCTGATTTTCTACCCCATCCCACTGAAGGGAGAGTGAGCAAGAGGCTGTGTGGTGCTCATTGCCAGCTGGGCTTAAGCAAAAACAACCAGACCGTACACAAAACCAGTTACTAGGTGGTATAATTTGTCTGGCATACCCACCACAATTATGCACAGCTGCTGATGGCTGAAAAATGTTATTAACAAATAATCACAATCCAGATTATAGATAGAGGTAATGATCTATTTTGTAATAGATCTGATTTATTTTGTATAATCAAATCAATAGATTTGATTTATTTTGTAATAAAGTAAAAAGAGAAAAGAAGAATGGAGATAAGCCTTGCTTACATATAATCAAGCAAGGACTCGGCCTAAGGAATGGGCAATATAATTTTAGCTCATAACTTCTGAAGAAGCCAACCACATTATCTTACATGATGATTTCCTAATTTTAAATATAGAGACAGATAAAGAGTCCAGCTTTTTATTTTTTAACCAATTAAATGAGTATTCCTTCAGCATAGTGCACGTAGTACCTTTCTGCTAAATGTCTTACACCAATTAGAAGCTTGGTTTTAAATTGTTGCTTTATTCATTTCTCTGAAATGTCTTTGCAGTTCATTTATGAGTCTACTTAAATAAATGACTATCCATAAAGTCAGTGCAAGCATGGAAGGAAAGTGGAACCAAAGTTGTCAATACATGTATTGACATTCATTGACCATTCATATGAATTTGGGTTTGGTTTGGGTTGTTTTGTTTTCTAACAAATATGTTTCAGGTTCTTTTTGTTTGTCCCAAGGCTGCTGAGCCTTGAGGATATGTGAGTCATATTTTGATGATTTCTTCATTGCGTCTGGGCAAAAATAATACTCTAAAAGAGAAAGGCAAGAAGAAAAAATGAACAAGAGCAGTTGAAAGAATGAAGAAGTGAAAAGATAGATATTGATAGATGTTGCCAAATGATCAATGGTCTCAGCTTTTCTCAAAGTAACTCCTATTCAAGCAAAAGATCTTGATAACAGAAGGCAACCTGGGCCCATAGCACAGACAGGAGCAGAAAACGTAAAAATCATAATTGCTTTCTGTTCCTTAAGTAGAGGAGCAGTAGTAAGCAAGGCTGAATGTCAGAAGAGATTTATGGAGGGAAGAAAAGGTGTTGCAGACATTTGTTGCTCAGCACTGTTGCCAAGCCAGGAACGTACTCTTGACATACACCTCTCTCATCAGGAGGCAGGAAGCTCCCACCTGCAGGGATGAGAGTCCATGAAAGGTCCTTGAGGCAAGACAAAGTTAGTGAACTATTTTGTGCTTTCCCACCAGTCGCAGCCAGGGAACTGTTTATCCACTAAGTCCCTGCATGCTCTCTTTTGTGCCCTCTACTTCGTATTTCAGCATCAGCTTCCAAAGCTGGAGTTCATCTACTCTCTCTTTTTTTTTTCCTTTNATGAAATGAGACAGCTAAAGTGGCAAAGGAAAATCTGAGCAGCAGCACAGTATTCACATACTGTGAATAACCTGTCAGTTAATGCGTTGCCCCATTTTCTGGGAAGAGAGACATTCCAGTGCCTTCCTATGAATCCACACGTTTTATACCTTTAGAATTATTCACTCCTTTGAGCCTCTATCCCAACAGTTAGGAAATTCTTCTTGGAGGGAAAATATTCACCTTCAAATGCTACTCTTCAGCCCCTTTTTAAAACATATTCAGTGTTTAAGATATAGTATCAGTCCTTCACCTTTCCATAGATGCATCTGGGTGATGTCACTTTTCAGAGTCTGTTTAGCTTCAAGACATGGTTCTTACATTACACAGATGGGCTGGTTTTGGCTGGGGTAGAGCTAATGTAGCTGGTATGGCGTTGTGGTTTGGATTTGTGTTGGAACCAGTGTTGATAACACAGGGAAGTTTTGGTTATTGCTGAGCAGTTCTTGCACAGGGTCAAGGTCTTGTCTGCCCCTCACAGCACCCCACCTCAGAGGAGGCTGGGGGTGCACAAGGAGCTGGGAGGAGACACAGCCAGGACAGCTGATCCCACTGTTATATTCCATGTTCAGTACATGACACTGGGTGAAGATGGAGCAAGGAGTAGGGGGGTCATTCAGAGTGATGGCATTTGTCTTCCCAAGTCACAGCTATGTGTGATGAAGCCCCGCCTTCCTGCAGGTGGCTGAACACCTGTCTGCCTCTGGGAGGTGGTGAATTAATTTCTTGTTTTGTTTGGCTTGCATGTGTGGGTTTTTCTTTACCTATTACACTGTTTTTGATCTCAACTCATGAGTTTTCTCACTTACTTTTCTGATTTTCTACCCCATCCCACTGAAGGGAGAGTGAGCAAGAGGCTGTGTGGTGCTCATTGCCAGCTGGGCTTAAGCAAAAACAACCAGACCGTACACAAAACCAGTTACTAGGTGGTATAATTTGTCTGGCATACCCACCACAATTATGCACAGCTGCTGATGGCTGAAAAATGTTATTAACAAATAATCACAATCCAGATTATAGATAGAGGTAATGATCTATTTTGTAATAGATCTGATTTATTTTGTATAATCAAATCAATAGATTTGATTTATTTTGTAATAAAGTAAAAAGAGAAAAGAAGAATGGAGATAAGCCTTGCTTACATATAATCAAGCAAGGACTCGGCCTAAGGAATGGGCAATATAATTTTAGCTCATAACTTCTGAAGAAGCCAACCACATTATCTTACATGATGATTTCCTAATTTTAAATATAGAGACAGATAAAGAGTCCAGCTTTTTATTTTTTAACCAATTAAATGAGTATTCCTTCAGCATAGTGCACGTAGTACCTTTCTGCTAAATGTCTTACACCAATTAGAAGCTTGGTTTTAAATTGTTGCTTTATTCATTTCTCTGAAATGTCTTTGCAGTTCATTTATGAGTCTACTTAAATAAATGACTATCCATAAAGTCAGTGCAAGCATGGAAGGAAAGTGGAACCAAAGTTGTCAATACATGTATTGACATTCATTGACCATTCATATGAATTTGGGTTTGGTTTGGGTTGTTTTGTTTTCTAACAAATATGTTTCAGGTTCTTTTTGTTTGTCCCAAGGCTGCTGAGCCTTGAGGATATGTGAGTCATATTTTGATGATTTCTTCATTGCGTCTGGGCAAAAATAATACTCTAAAAGAGAAAGGCAAGAAGAAAAAATGAACAAGAGCAGTTGAAAGAATGAAGAAGTGAAAAGATAGATATTGATAGATGTTGCCAAATGATCAATGGTCTCAGCTTTTCTCAAAGTAACTCCTATTCAAGCAAAAGATCTTGATAACAGAAGGCAACCTGGGCCCATAGCACAGACAGGAGCAGAAAACGTAAAAATCATAATTGCTTTCTGTTCCTTAAGTAGAGGAGCAGTAGTAAGCAAGGCTGAATGTCAGAAGAGATTTATGGAGGGAAGAAAAGGTGTTGCAGACATTTGTTGCTCAGCACTGTTGCCAAGCCAGGAACGTACTCTTGACATACACCTCTCTCATCAGGAGGCAGGAAGCTCCCACCTGCAGGGATGAGAGTCCATGAAAGGTCCTTGAGGCAAGACAAAGTTAGTGAACTATTTTGTGCTTTCCCACCAGTCGCAGCCAGGGAACTGTTTATCCACTAAGTCCCTGCATGCTCTCTTTTGTGCCCTCTACTTCGTATTTCAGCATCAGCTTCCAAAGCTGGAGTTCATCTACTCTCTCTTTTTTTTTTCCTTTCATTGGCCTCTGGATCCCCTGATGATGGCCTCTTTGCACACCAGTGCAGTTTTAAAACTGCAAGAAATTAAATTTCAATTTCTCACACAATGGCAGGTCCATCCTTTTCTACTCTGCTGGTGGAAGAACAGCAGCTGCCCCACCAGAACAATAAAACTACTTTCCAGCTCTCTCTGACTGGTTGTCAGTGAACAGCCATGCATAAATATAATATATGGAGATCCCAGGGGTGGCATTTGTCATCTCTTATCAGCTCTGTTGCACACACCAGAATTTGATAGGACATTTAGAAGGATGATAAAAGCTACTATCAATCTGTCTAAGTAGAAATAATAAGAGCAATAGTAACAATATCAATAGATTTATGGAAAATCAGTAGTTATATTATTTTAATGCTCATTTAATTATTCATTTGTAAAATATTTCCTTCTTCTCCTTAAGATAAGGACAGCTAAGATAGCATATCTGAAGTTTTATTAACCTGGCAGATTAATGTCCTTTTGCATGCCTGAAAAAAGCTCAAAATATCTTCTAATTAACTTTAGAAAAAAGGAAAATAAAAATGAAATTAAATATAGTCCTCCAAAGTAACCTCTTGAGCCCTTTTAAACATCCACACCACAGTGCACATTCACATCCTTATCTGGCCTGTCTCATACCAAGTGTTTGCAAAGCAGTAGCATACGTAATCATGCTAGAATTATTTTGGGACTTATTACCACTGTAATAGTCTGGTGATCTGCCTGGTTCCATATCCTTTCTCAGGCAATGCTCTATGGCAGATGTTCCAGAGGAAAACATTAAATTCCCTACAGTGTACTTGACACTTGTGTAATATTACTGCTTGAGGGGAAATTTAAAATTTTTCCAGTTGATAATCAGCTCACATATATTGAAGTATGAGGACAGATAATTGTTATTCTACCCAGTGCGACTGCAAATGATATTTTTATTCTTGAGCCTTCTTTTCTGAATCCTACTGATTACTCCTTTTCAGTAATACCCTGTGGCCATGAGTTCCCAGGGCTAATGTGTTGCATTTGGTTTTGTTCTTGTGGACCTAAATGAGCAGGTTTCAGTTTCATCCATTTTTCTTTTTTGCGTATTTCTGGTTTTTGCACAAGAGCAAGATGAAGATTCCAGCTGTCCTCAACTGTCTCTATAATATGGATCATTTAATATGCCTCCATGGCATCCATTTTTACCTCTTTATTCCTCAAAATAAAAAGGTGGTGTAATAAAATAATTCTAGATCTTTCCTTTCAAAACCGCCAATAACCCAGACAGGTCTGATCCATCTTTTTGCAACTGAGATTCTATATGAGGACACAGTAATAACAGTAACTAACGACAGCAGTTTGCTCTTTGTAACTATACCTGACCATTGTCTTACACAAGGTTGCTCTTGAGTAAATGAGCAGGGTTGACTTACAATTTTGCATGTCAGAAGGCTGCATGGTGTTTCATTTCCAGCTGGGCTTAAAACCATGATGCAATCCCATTCAGAGAAGCAGCAGCAGCTGCACAAACTGGTCATGGCAATATTTTCAGAATTGGTTCCACAGGCATAAGCACTGCTGCAAAGTACACAGAGAAATATGTCGTCAGGGGAGGACACCCATGTCACTCGAAAACTACTGGCAGCTGGAGGATCAGCCTCTCTTCTTCACTGTGGTGCTCAGGGAATTATCTTGCACATCTCTGAGACTGTGTGACTGTAGTATCTTAAACACTGAAGGGATTTCAGGAGCATTTCCAGTGAGTCTTTCCATGCCATAAACATATAGCTGCTGGTCTCAGATTTCCACATGCTGAAATCCATTAACTGGAAGCGATATCACTTGGGTAGATACTTCTGTGGAAAAATGTGTACAAGGACATATTTTTCCACAGAAGGCAAGGTCTTTGTGGACAAGGTCTTGTGGTATTTGTCCAGTAAAAAAGAAAGCTTTTTAAAGCTTGGTTATCCAAATTATTTCCTTTGTTTAGAGAGGAAAAGAAAAAAAGAGAAAAAACTCCCCAAGATATAGTACTGGATTTTTTTATTACACAAGTTTGATGGGAAACCAGAAAGCACAAATTCTACCTTTCAAAAGGAGAGGAAAAAAAATAAGGCCAGCTCTGCAGACCTGCTTGATGTATTGGGCGAGGAAATGCGCATGAAGCTTTAAAGGTAGGAGGCATAATGAAGCCCCATAGGGAATAGAAGTCAGTGGGGTGCACGGATGCTTCCTTTCAGAATGATACCAAGGGGGTTAATGTCTGGCCTGGTGATAAAAACCTGGCATCTGTTACAGAAAACACAATGAGCATTGTTGTCATTGAGAGAATGGCTCTGTTTTTCCTGGCATGAGTTACTGTTTGGAAGCTGTTTTAAAATAGAAAAGAAAAAAAATCTCACTCTCCAAACTTAAAAATAAAGGGCTATGCCAGAATCATGTTCTCCACTGTATTTCTAGGAGGTGTTATTGGTTCACTGTTCTGACAACATTATTTACATACCTTAAATGCAAATGCTGCTGAAATGCACAGCAAACTGTACAGGTTTTGACATAGGCACCAACTACCATGTTGAATGTGCATATGCTCAGAAATACAGGCTAAGTCTTCCCAAAGGCTGGCTTCAGGCACAAGGCACTAGTCCTGCTGGGCTTTCTCCTCTGCCAGGGGAGAGACTGACTTCCCCAGTGCAAGATTCAGAGCACCCAAATGAAGAGCCTCTTCAGACTGTCCCTAGATAAGGATCTTTTTTTTTTTTACATTGGAGATTAGTCCATAACTAAAGTTCATCTTTGTAGATTTTCCTTCTAAAGCATGCCAAGTATTCACATGTGAAATGGGATGACACCCTACCCTCTTCATTGACTTCCCATTTTTATGTGATTTTTTTCTCCAGTAAATGAAGAGACTTTCTTTGTACCTTCACGTTCATGTACATTAACAAGATATAAAACATATCCTTCTGCTATGACATAGCATCTTAGTTTACACCCAACTAGACTGTGCACTCACTGGTTTTGGTACCAAAGGCAGTGGAAGTAGACAGCAGATTTTTAATTTTTCCTGCTAACTGCTCTGTCCCTGTTCTGTTGCTCTATGCTATTTGTTGTCTATCAGCTAAATAAACACAAGCAGGGGGGAAAGGTAAAACCAAACAGTTCTTAACCTTTGGTTTTGTTGTCATTGATTCCCCTGCCATGAAACTTCAGACCTAATGAAGAAAATAATCTCTGCAGGTGCAGAGCAGAAAAGATAGCATATGTTATTCCCAGGCTGCATCACTTGCCTCAGAACAATGCAGAGTATCCTGCTGGCAATGATCACAGCTTGCAATGAAAACATTGTTTTCCTTCTCATTTCAGACAATGTTGCCAGTCTGACCCAACTACAGAAAGCCTAAACTGTTTAAAAGATGCAACAAACTGCACCGCACCCTGTACATTTGGTCAGTAACCAAGCACACATTAGCAGCCAGTGCAGTCCCTGCTCCTTTTATTTCCTGGGAGGTGACAAAGGAGCAGAGGTGATAAGTGAGATTATGATAAGATTCAGAGTACCAAAGCATCTCTGCTGCCACTCCTGGGTGCCACAGCAAGGAAAGTGTTGATGCAGGGAAGAGTTACTACAAAGAATCATGGAAGCATAGAACTGTTAAGGTTGGAAAAGGCCTCTAAGGTCATCAAGCCCGACTGTTTACCCATCACTGTCCTGTTATCACTAAACCATATCCCCAGATGCCACATCCACACATTTTTTGAACACTTCATCACACACAGTCTCTCCAGCTCTAGCCAAGATACACCCATGCTTCTGGTAAATGTGCCTGATTCAGTCAGTTCCTCAGCTCAGACTGTTTACTTTTCAGAAAGCTGAGAACCATTCCAGGGTTTGTTGAAGCCATCCTCTAAAGCCTTATCTAGGTTCCATATTGCCTCATATGAGAAGCAATACAGTGGGCCTGATGGGTAAAATTCATTGCATCTCTTTGCAAATGGAAAATCCACGTTTAATTCTCCACAGAGTTAAAACTGAAATTTTAATTAAAGAAATTGTGGGAGAAAATGAACAAAAATACATTAAGAAAACCAATTTAAATACAAAACAAGAAAACAAAAAAATGCAAAGACACTCCAGATATTGTTTTAGACTTCCTGCAATGATTAATACTGTAGGTAACAAATTTCATTAAGCTGTAATGCATTAGCACAAATAAGTAACACAGTGGCAAAAAAAGGCTAGTTCAAATTGGTCCAGTTCTTCAAAAATAATTTTTAAAGTCACAAAGTTCCAAGTTATGATTAAATATATGGGAAAATTTAAATGTCATCTGTTTCATCCATTTTTTGTATGTGCAGAATGCATAAAAAGCCCTCTTAACCTTGAGCCTCTATGGTTTCACCAGCATGGTGCCACAGGAGGCACGCTTCAGTCCTTTAGCTGAACTGTGCACAGATACCTGGATGTGCTTTGAACAGCTTGGATTCATCTCCAGATTCTCATCTCTGGGCACCCTAACTTGCCTCTGGAAACCTGGAGTCTATTCCTTCCCACTCCATGCGTCCCATAACCTCTGCCAGAAAAGCCAATCCTCATTTCAGTAGTAGCAGAGAACTGTCAGAAAATCTAATGCTGCAGAATTCACAGGTTTCACAGTACTGCAGATGGGATCGCAGAGCCTTTGTTGGTAAGCTGTGGAGTATTGGAATAAAGATGTTGGCATCAGAAATGCGACGGACTAAGTTATGCTGTCAGTGAAGGAAAGGAGCTCTGCCAGCCAAGCAGCAGCCTCAGCACAAAGATCTGTCTACCCATTACCCAGCATGAATCATGAAAAGCTGGTATCCTCCTCTAGCTCTATGCCACCTCAGACACATCTTTTTTGTACAGGAAGCATTTCAAACAAGACCATTTTGGCAAATGTATCCCCACATGAGCATTTGTGGATATATTTCAAGCCATTCCCTGCCACCTGATCATGTCTAGCAATGTGGAGCTGTGGTTTGCTGCTGGCAGGAGGTCTCCAAAGCTAGTACAACACAGTGGAGTTCTCCAGGTAGGTAATCCCCAACGATGATCCACAGTCAAAGAATTTACTGCATCCTTTGTGTAAAAGGCAAGAAACTGCCAGTGAGCTTAGTGTGAGTATTCAGCTAAGCAATGTTGATTGGTTCAAGGCGTCAGAGGACTGTAACTTGCCCAAGGATATTTGCTAGTCAAACATCTTTTTCATTTTTTTGGGTTTTTTTAATTCTTGCAAGACTGATTTTGCTCCTGTAAGCCCTCTGTCAGCATAAGAAAAGGTTATTGATACCTATGGACCACTACACATGGGTTTCTCTTCAAGTGAGTGCTTACGGTCCGCCAGAGAAAACGCATTAAACTGCCTCCTTCTCTGGCAGCATCTAGGGCTGCTTTGGGTCTGCCAGACCAAAAATGTTCTTCTTGGCTGTGGGAATGTGCATTATCAAATAGCCATCAAATACTCTCTTGGGCTGTAACTAACCTCTCATATGAAGCCAAAAAACAGCTTGAAGCCATACTGACGTCCCTATGATGGCTCCTACGCGCAGGGAAGCTCCTTGTTTGAACATAGCCTCCCAGATGTGACGGCGTTAAATTTTGCCTCTGGGGTGAGATAACCTGGAGGGAATTGTTTAGAAGTGTTCCTGTGTTTGTTTGATGCTGCCCTCCTTTATTTCTCTTTTTTTCATGTTCTTTGCTTACTCGAGGAAGGATTTGTGTGACTGTGTAAATGATCGAAGCACCGTTTTCTCAGTCTTACCTGATCACTTCTTTGTGCAGTGTTCCATCCTTTCTTCCTGAGACTCTTCCCTTTGTGACAAAACCACTGCTAATTGCGCAGATTAGCTTCAAATCCAGGATCAAAGGTTTGGTGTTCAGATTTTTTTGCTCTTCAGGCATTTTCTTTTCTTTCTCTAATTATGAGAAATTTGCAAAACCATTAACTACAGAATTGAACTGATTCTTTCTTCTGCAAGTTGAGGAAAAAGGCTAATCGGGGATATTCTTAGTTGACATTATCTCATGTTTTGGGAGGTTGGTATATTCCATTGTATCATTAAAAATACAGTGATGATTTTCAAGAGTGTTTACAGACACCTGCGGCTGGAAGCCACACTGCTGAGAAAGGAAAGCCTGCCACTGTGTCACTTCTACCATTCACGAGTGAGTGATAAAACTGAGCCACTCTAGGCACATAGTCTGTTTATACACATTTGCTAGGTTAAATGAAAAGACATGTTGTGTTCCTTGTCTATCAAAAATCTGTACATGCATTCAGAGTGGACAGCTGGCATTCTGAAAAGCTGTTCCGGGCTTTTAAGAAAAAAAATTTATATAAACTGCCACGAGAGACCTCCATTTCAAACATTGACAAAGACAATGCTTGTGGGACTGCTTTGTTCCTCAGGGCAGCAGGGACCAGGAGGTCCATGTGCGCTTCCCAACCAAATTCAACCTTATTTTCTCAGTTTTTAGCAGATTACAAAAAAAAAAAATCAAAGATGGAGGGAGACAGCAGAGGGATATATTTTCTTATTTTAAACATAGGTTTACTCCTTTTCTTCATTTGGAAATAAATTTCATCCATGATTCAGTTTTGGCAGTAAAACTTCACTAATTGATTACAATCTGAGCAACTGTTTAACATTACACCTTGCCATGCTGGGCTAAAACAACCCCAGGTGTATTATTCTGGAATAAACAGAGTTACACTGAGACTCAACCTATGAAGTGAAAACTGTGTACGTGAAAGTGGATATTACTAACAATGTGCTTAAAACTTTCAGCCAAGGTAAATAACTTAATGACATGGGGGTGGCAAAGATGAAGCTAGATAAAAGAATAGCTTTTGACAACATTGTATTGGAGTTATTTTCATATATACAACCACTACAGAGCTTTCCTTGCCCTTAGCAGTAGCCAATCAAAAAAGTGCAAAAATGGCAGATGACTAAGGCATCCTTAAAAACAAGCAGCATACCGTGTGCCAGCACCTGCACCAGCTTATTAAAACAAAAGCTGAAAGGATCAGCAGCAGATACATTACGTGGCTTGCTTTTTTGTGAGTTGGATTTATTTGTGTTCAAGCTTACAGATAAACAGTTCGTGATACAAGAAACTGCCTGTATGTTGCCTGTTCATGTGATATTTTGTTTCCTGAAAGCTTCTCAAGAGATAATAAAAAGACAAAAAGCCCTTCATATAGTTACATTTTATCATCAAAGACAATGGGAGTGAAGAATTATGGTTTAGTCACCCACACACTGAAGAAAACTGTATGTTATTCCTGCACTCTGATTGGCTGAAGATTGCAAGGGATAGATAGATTTTCTTTCTACTTTCTTTTTTTTCTTGTTTTTAGGAAACTTGAACACTCTCTTTCCTTGGTTTTCCCACTTGTCCATCTAAAACCTTTAATAGGATTTTACCAAAGGTGCTTGGTAACACTCCCAGACCATAGGAATTACTTTTTTCTATTATTTCTGTTACACAACATTTTTTTTTTAAACAAAAAGTAAATCATCTTTATCTGGTTTTGCTTTTTGAGGCAGTAAGGAAGAAAGGCATTGAACAAGCACATAGCATTAAAGTAATAAAATATCAAGTGAATTTCCTCTATATTTTAGGCTTATTATTTTTTCTACTTTGGTCTTACATAGCTAAGAAGCATTTAAAGTGATGCAAATTATTAAAAAGGGGTTATTACACAAACCACAGCTTCATCTGTCACTGTTCCACCAGAGAATCATTTTTCCCCCTCAACCACCACTTTCAAGTTCTATAGCTTAGTGTAACCATTTTAACTTTCTTCTTCCTGGAAGGCATGAAGATAAACCATGCATGAATCAACACATGAATGAATCAGCCTCTGGTCTAGCTTACTGATGTACTCATCATTTGTATCCTTGCATAATTTACAGAAATTGAAACTGTAGCTGGGCATTCAGCTGAATGTGGCTTGATTACACAGTCCAACATGGTTCCATGTTCTGAAAAAGCTAATTTGTAGGGATTGCTCAAGCAGGATGAAAACACCTAAAGCTTTGTGCTAAATGGATGCAGTTAAGAACCAAGGTATCCCAGTACTTTAAGACAAAGCTTGGTAGGATCACCAGTCTCTTGGCTTCGCTCCATGGTCTGACTTAATTCAAAGGGAGTTTTGGCTCCAGCACTTAATTCTGTAGGGCCCTAAGAGACCTCCCACACCCAGCTGCTCCCCAGCCCCTGGGCTTGTCCCTCAGATAGCAAGGATTCAGTTTCTGGGACCACCACTGCCTAAGTAGCTGGCTTTTGGATCTTAAACTCAACTGTCCTCTGTCACCAACCTTAAAAAGACCAAGATTTGATGCCACAAAAGCAGCCACAGTAACTATTCCCAACATTTTTTTGAAAACTCCCTTATTATCAGCACATTCTCTTCTCCTTTCTGAACTCTCTCTCGACATATGTCACTGGGACAAGGACTAATGGGAACACAATGCCTACCAGATTCTCCCAGAGAGCTCCTTGGGCAATGGTATTCTTCCTCCATTCACTCCCTTTCCTCACAAATACGCCCTGCAATTCTCCCAGGCACCTGTGGAAACAAGGGACCCTTACAGACTACCTGCCTCCACAGCCTATCTTATTTTGGATTTCACTGGCCTGTGGTAGGGCAACTCTGTTTCTATCATCTCTCTGGGTTGCATTCTCCCAGGGATATGTCTTTTATACTCAGAATTTTAAAATGTTTCAAGGAAGAATTTGTGTCTCGAGTATTTGTTTGAAGTGCTCATATTTAGCAGTTACAATTACAAAACGGAAGAAGCCTATAGGTGAGGAAAGACTTTTCCAGATTGGAAGGATATTTTCACTTTGATTGTAACTGTCAAAGGGGATTTCATAGCTATCCACATTACATCTCACTCGTGCAACTGACATCAGAGCAACCTTCGCTGCTTGAGTAAAAGGAGACTTGGGGAGATACATTATTCAGTTCTGTACAGAGAAGGAACAGAAAATGTACTTTCAGAAGCAGTCTAGAGCTCCACATTTAATAACATCTGTATTTAAAAAGAAACACTGGAGCCTGGCCTTAATGTGTTATTGTTATTTCCTAAAGGCACAGATTAAACATTTGGTTTTGTGAAAGTCAGAAATCTCAAAACAGCCGTGTCCCATTAACACAGCACATCAAACATCACGGGCTGATTTTTGGTTCAGCTGAAGGCTGAGGATTTACATCACTGACAACAGCCACGCATATGGTCACATACAGTCAGGAAATGAATAACTCTGCTTGAACCAAAGTGAGCAAGGGTGCAATAAAAACATACCCTGCAAAGGGATCTGTAAAGGGAAATGGGAGGAAAGCTGAGCTCACGTGAGAATAACAAAGCCTGTCTCACTCTAGACCCCATCCTTCTGCAAAACACAGCACAGGAAAGGGCCCAAAGCTCAAAATATTACCAGGGAAATATTTCCAGGCCAGTAACTCAGCTTGCATGACAGTCTGTACCCAGGGTGCCAAGAGGGTACCAGAAGGTTTTCCTTGTTCTGAGAAGCCTGGCTTCTGAGCAGAGCCCAGCCCTGGAGCGCAGGATGCTGATGAATACGTTTGGCTTGTCACTGATGGATAAGTTTTCCTTGTCAGTCACCCAAATAGCAATGGTAACAAAGAGGTCATGACTACTTGCTCCATATCTGTTTGTGAAGTAAGAAACTACATATTTTCTTTGGCTAAGTCAGGCCCAGTTTTAATATTTGTTTCTGTAACCACAGATGGATTTTGGAAGCCGTTACACAGCAACCATGCACAGAAGGTCTGGGAGACAGTACAAGAGCATGCACTATGTTGGTATTTCTGATATTCCAAAGATAAACAAAAAGAAACAAAAAGGTGTGAGTCTTTATAACACTCTATAATGCTTTGAGAAGAAGCATAAATTCTGGTTTGGTTTGGTTTGGTTTGGCGTGGGTGGTGTCGTACTTTGCCCTCATTGACTTCAATCTGCCACCTCGGGCAGAAAGAAACCCCATTGACCTGCCTGGAAAGGGTGTTTCCAGAAGGGAAGCAGGACCTGTCAGACACTAAGTAGGTTAAAAAGAAAATGTACCTTGTCTTGCTTAAAAATTAAACAGCTTTGCATGGTGACACTTTGGTGACTTGGGCTGTTTCAGTGACACAGAATATCTAGTGATAATGCAAGCATGCCCCACCTGTTTGCAGAAAGATGTTTGTGCTGTACAGACACATGCCTTGTTGATATTTTTGACCTCCTACTGTCTTGCTTTGTCTGGTTAGTATTTTATTGATTTTTTGCATAATCAGCATATCCATTCATACAGTAATTAAAATCAGAAGTATTTTATTGTGTGGATATCTGCACTGAGTAGTGACACCTGGCCTAGGCAGTGCACATGAACATATTTTATTCATCAATTTTGTGACCCGGAAGCCAAATTCTTTTGAAGTAATTAGCCATCACAGATGAGTACTAAAACAGATGACAATTAAATTAAATTTTAAAAAATTAATTGTTCCTTCTCTCAGATTGCCATTAAATGGCAAGAAACTTCAATGTGTTTGGCAGAGCACTCCACTTCCTCTTCTGTGCGTTTGTGTGAAATGAAAAGTACATTTTGTATTAATGTAGCTATATGACAACTAAAAATAAATATCTTGTGATCTCACCTTCACCCAGGAGTAAATGAGAACAAAGCTAAATTTCCATCTTCAGAGGAGTGTAGAAGGATGTTGAAGGCATGCAAACAGAGGAGGTGCTTGGGCCACTTGGACTAATGGTGCTAGTTGTAGCACCAGTTCAAACTGCTCTGAAGTCAATAACCACATAATTGGCCTTGATGGGCTTCAGACCCTTGGTTCCTGTGACAAAAGTAAGAATTTGCTTGAATTGATCTGAGAATTTCAGTTTACACTTAAATTTCAGTAAAGCAAATTATGTAATCTCTACTTTCTTTAGGTTATAATTTCTTTGACAGTTGAGGAACGTTTGCTCCTCAGATGTAGATGAGATGTATACTTGTATATTTTTGTTAAAGAAATCAGATGTCTGAGTAGAATTAAGTGCTTGAAGACTGCTGACACTAAAAGACAAATGAAGGTAAGACACACTGCACACTGCAGCAAAACCAGACTGGGCGTATTGAAAGAAGCTTTTTATTGTACCTGTTCAAGAAGAAATCCTTGAAATAACTAAGGTAATGACTCACTCTATTCCAGCTTTCTTTGGGATCCTAGATAGATGTGTTAAATGAACATTTGCTTTTCATATTTGGAGTTACGCTTTTTTGTGTGTCACCACACTTGTTGGGTGATCCTACCTGCTGATCCCAACTGCCCAACTCCCAAGGGACACATATCTCTGGCTGCCAGCCGCCATCAGGACATGGTGTTTCTCAGCTTGGAACTTTGCTGGCAGATCATGGAAAGAAGGGAACAGCCAGTCTGAATCATGAAACATCTTTGTGCCACTGCTCAGGATCACACTGCAACAGGAAGCCTCTGCCAGCCATGGGTACGCTGACTCCACACAATCCCTGTCTTCCCAAAGAGCACATGGGGGCCACCCAGGCACCCCTGAGTTGCACACGGGCAGGACTCCAGGGCCAGCTGGAGCTCCAACCTCGCAGAGCCCAAATGGTGGTGGCAGCTCCACAAGCTGGCCGTGACCAAAGTCATGGATGCAGGAAGGAGCAGCCTCCCAGAGCATCTCCCTGCTGTGGGCAATGGTGCCTACAGCACTTCCCACGCTCTGTGCAGAGTCAGCAGACAGGGGTTGTCTGATCCAGCCTCCCTGACCTTGCAACGACGAGAATATGGAGCAGTCACATGGCCAGGGCATTGATAAAGAGGCTAAAAAGTCTGCTCCCAACTGTTTCCCAGAGGGTGTTTACTTTCTCCCAGCTGACAGGCATGACTGACTGTACAAACACTCCTTGCCCTTATGAGGACAAAATAAAAAAAGCAAACCTTCAGCAGCAATTTAAATTTGTGTGACTTTGTTCTCAGACACACTGAGAGGGATTATAGGTCAGGTAGCTGCGTCTTAGCTGGGAGATGGCAACAAACAGCTGTGAGTTCAAAGACCAGCCAGAGTCACCTCTTCAGTTATAATAACTAGGGTACAAATGATAACAGACTGTGAAACAGAAATGCCATTAGACTTAACAACAGCTGAGCAGTTGCTCCCAAATCCCTTCAATATTGAAAAGTCCAAATCAATGATTTTAGCCCCATGTTAAGTAAAAAGACTTGGGCTCTTCCAGGCAGGGAGCCTTGGGTGTGAATTCAGACAGAAGGGCAGCAAAACAGGGACCCACCCTGAGGAAAGGTCCTACAGGGTAGCAGCAGCATCTGCCTGGTGCTTGTTCCCCTCAGCAAGTCCTTTGCCTACATGAATGATGAGCCCTGACTGGAGAATCGCAGGGAAAAAAGGAGATGATGGGCTAGCCGTGAAAAAGGGATCACAAAACCTGAAAGTGGGAAAAAACCAAAAGAACAGAAAAGGGAAGACAAGTGGGATGTGGAAAAGAAAACTGTGCGGAAGAAGAAATACTGGTGATTGTCAGAGGATGGACATCTCACTCCTGCCAACCCATTCCCCACAGGAGTCAGGAGTGCCACAGGAAGGAGCAGGGTGACTCCGAGCACCCCATCCTGTCCCTGAGCCGGGACTGAAGGAAGGGTTGTGCTGGACCATGATGGGGGACTGACTGTACGGCATGAGGTGTTGGTGCCTAGGTGAGACAGAAAGCCAAGGCCCTCTTTACTGTCTATGCATCAAAGCTTTTCTCATTTTTACTTTCAGAAAAGTAGGATGTGACACCTGTTTTTCTGCCCAAATTTTAATCAGGTGGTTTAATTTTTTTTTCCCCTTCAGTGTACACAGTGTTTTTCTTTGTGGTGGCATTTAGTGCTGCTGAGTGCCCTCAAATGCTACCCTGTAGTTCTCCCTGACAGAAGTCATGGTTGAGCAAAATAATTTTAGGAAAACCAACTATTTTTTCAATAATATTTTGGTTGAAAATTCTTATCCACCCTTCTATATCTACTGGCTATGTCTCAGCTTCAATTCTGCAGCAAGACTTCCTGCAATCTCTCCAGTGAAGCTTCGCTACACACAAATCAAATCAAGAGAAGCTTTTATTGATGTGAAATACAACAGGGAGAACATTTCCCAGGCCATATATCCTAATCAAATGGATTTTCCTTTCAAATTTCCAGCATGATTTAGATTTTTCACATATTACTCTGCTGCAAAAATTGTTGCCATGCATGACCACACCGCATTACGCTTTCAAAATGGTCACTGTGTTGAAAGGAATATGGAATACCAACATCACAGGTAATTCAGCTGCTGATCATTCTACTTTGTGGCAAGAATTGGGTTTTGGCCAGCAGGACCAATCATCCATCTCTGCAATAAAATGCAAAGCAGCACATTAATGTATTTGGAGCATTTTGAGCAACCAGTTCCACTTTATAGCAGCTGTTGGTAGTCTGGTGTTCTTAAACCTGTTATTCCATATTTATTAACCTTCAATTTATAGGCCAGATCTTTAGTTGGCTGAAATGTGGACTGCTCTGTTGAAGTTGCTCCCCTGTATTACACAAGTTGCAATCTGACCTTAGTATACTGCTCACTTCCATATTTGTAAATAAGGTATTTGGAACAAAGAAGAGCACTCTTTAATGCTGTGCTTGGAAAGCAGAACATAGCCTTCTTTTTTTGACCTGAGTTCAGGACAGGAGGAGGGATTGAGGACAGACAGTCACCAGTGGGATTGTCTTGCATCCACGCGTAACTGATCCAAGGATTTTAGATTTTTAAAGTACTAGTTAGTGCTGACAAAAGCTCCCTGACAAAGAGGGATTGATTCAGAGCTGCAGAAACAAGACATATCAAATTCCTTTAGGTGTCCTCCCTTGAGAGTAAACACCTATTACAGGATACCAAGATTGAAAAATTAACAAAATATCTAATTGAAGAAGAAGCTTTTGAACCAGAAGGCCTTAGTCCTCTGTCTGAGGTCACAGGCAGCTGCATCACCCAGCATTCCCAACACCAGAATGAGCCATAGAGCCACCTCACATGAGTCAGTCATGGGTGACTCTACTTGTGACTTCAGATTCAATTTTCACAAACACACCAGTTAGGACCTGTGGGGCCAATCACTGCTACCCCTTAGCTGAGTACGGGTTGCAGAGCAGGACTTGATAGGCCTGACCGACCAGTCTCTGTGCTGATGGAACACCACTAATGATGCTGGTTGTGCATAGAGGCAGTGGAGGAGCTGCCTGCCAGAGGGCTCTGATTTGAGTCAGAAAGGCATTCAGCAGGAATCCCAAGAAACAAGCAAGGGCTGACTGTGCTCCAAGCAAAAGAAAAGGAAGAAAAATTAATGCAGCTGTAATCGTTTTGGTTTTAAAATATGTCATTAAATGCAAATGTAGTGATTTTTTCCCCCCCCAGAGAAATCAGTTTTTAAATAAACCACAGTCCTCTTCCCCATCACAGTGCTGTCAAATCATTTGTCGCAGACTGTGCTGATCAGCTGGGTCCACTTCCAGCCCCTATGCATGCTACTTTACCTTACATTTTTGGATGCCGTGACACATCAGACATCAGGAAAGGAGCATAACAGTATTTCTGGGCTTTGCACCAGGTCAGTGGTTTGTTAATGTTTCAGCCATGCCAGTGTGTGCTCAAATGTTCTGTACCCTCTTTGAAAGAAATCTCATAATAAATCCAATTAGCATGAAAAATGAAAAACGGCATAATATTTTATAATCATCTACAAAGACCCTTTGGTTACAAACCAAACACTGAGCTTCTTTGCAGGAGAATGTAAGTGGTATGAGCAAACACAGTCACCTCCACAGCTCCTGCTCCCACTTGCTCTCCAGCTTTGGAGAGGGCAAGAATACAAATTTCTTCACGCTCCCATTTGCTGGGTGACAACAGCACCAGTGACAGCTGTGTTGACAAGGCAGGGCCATTTATCAGTCTCTTGCCTGACCTCATCCAGAGCTCAGCTAGAGGAGAACCTGATGTCACAAGGTGCTGTCACCTGCCCACAGGGGCTGCCAGCTCAGGACTTCTGCAGACCCTCCAATGGTCTCCAGAGGGGCAGAGTTCTTTCCTCTTGCCAGACACATCAATTTGGTTTGAATTTGGGTCATCCAAGCATGGTGCACAGTGCTAAAAACACCAAAGAGTTGCCTCCAGCATAATTTCATCCTGCCTCAATCCCACCTAGTCTTCACTTTGCCGGGGTGGGAAGCCCACCGTCCTTGGTTAGCTGAAAGGAACTGAGGTCCCTGTGCTGCTGCTTACATGATCTCACTCTTGCAGCACAAAGAGGTGCCCATCAAATGTGGTCTTCAGAGATTTGTGTAAAATAAATTATGTTAAATTAAATTTAATTTAATTTAATGAGAAAATGTAGGTGGAGCTGCAAGTGCCGTCAAGGTATGAGGCAATACCCAATCCTTCTCATCATAAAATCCTGTTTTTCAGCTGGCTAGAATTTTGTCAGGCTCTGGGAAAAGCAAGAGGAAGTTTTTGATGCTATATATCTCCCCACAACTGAAGCTTTTATTTAATTACTTGATAGAGTTTCAGCAAAGTGGTTTAGCCATTTCCAAGAATGAAACTGGGGGCAGGGGAAAGAGAGAGAAATGTTGTCAAGGCAACAGTAATCCCATTATTTTTTAACTTCTTAGTGCCTGAGCAGGCAACTTTTATCTTGTTTTTATGCCATTTTTATACACAATAGTAATAGCGGTGGAGACAATTATTCTCATCTCTTTTAAGAAAAGAGCATGCCAGGGTGGGAAAGGGACAATAAGACGTGCATTTGCAAACAAAAGAAGCTGGCACCTTCACATTGTGGGCTGCTGCATCTGCTGCTGCTATTTTGAACACAGGCTTTCAGGGCCTGAGTACTCTGTTAGCAACATCTCTTTACATTGCCCTCCACCCGGACAAGATCAAGACACTCATTTCCCCGGCCTGAAGTGCAGTTGACAGCCTCCACGTGTTTGGGGCATATGTTAGTGCTCAGTAATGATTTCCCTCCAGATTTTATGGCTCATTGTCATTTCTCACACAACAAAATGCTTTAAATGTGGAGAAGGGCTCTGCTTTATGCTTTGAGGAATGTCCCTGGAGAGAGGATTTTAATTTCTGCGTGATGGGGGAGACTTTTAAATCATATTGCATCAGTTACTATTTGTCAGATAAGATGTGTTCTTACTATGAACTGAGCCTGCAGCACATTTGTAAAGTGCACTAAGTGAAAGGAAAACAACAACAAAAAAAGAAAATAAAACTCCCAAAACAACTGGCGTCTCAGGTGCTGTATTCTCTTGTTTTCCTTTCACTCTCCTAGAGCAAATGAAGTGAGTCAAAAATTTCAAGGGTATGTTTTTGGGTTTCATTTTTTTTAATTGGAAAAATATGAGTCTGTCAATACTGGAATTATACGCAGGAATGTAGATCAGATATTGTTATGGGAAAAACAAGTAGAGTGTAAAGCAACAGTAACAATTGAATAGATCATTTTGTGTGTCTACTTAGAAAATATTTTACTACTAATTTTTTTTTTTACATTTATCTACTATTTTTCTTTGAGTTATTTCTGGTATTTTAATACCATTGCTCCATATTTTTACATTTTCAGGCTGCAAGATATGGAGGCAACGATTCTTACAATTTGCTGGGCTACAGCAAATGAAACTTGAATTCTATGCAGGGTTTTTCCACTGAACCTCTGGCCTCTATGTCAAGCTATTTTATTTCTGTTTCTCCATTCCCCAGGCCATGAAACAGGAATGATGTATGATCTCACTGATTAAGTAAATTGCTGTCTATTACAAAGACTTTATGGAAAAACTGGGGTGTATTATTTGTACGTTATATATAAAATATAGAGTATTTTTATATTTAGATTTTTGTTTTATTTATTTAAAATACATAGTATTTTTATATTTTTATATATAAGTGTTTACCTGTGCATAAGAAATCGAATGGGCACGAGAAGATACCAGACAAGTTATAGGAGATGTCAATATTATTGATTTTGTTCTTATTCAGATTGAATGGTCTCCAAAAGCAGGACTTTTTCCACTACAAAGAAATCTTCCTTGGCTTCTGCTCATGTTTTGCAGCACTCAGCAGGGCCTGTATGTTTGATTTGCCCTGGGTATTACCCTGCTGCGCTACCTCCCACAGCAGCAGAGCTTGTCACCTTTCTGCCATGGGAAGCTGAGCTCCCATTTCTTTTTCAAGTATGTTCTGACAACCCGTGCAGCTTTGTACCTTGCCAATATGAGCGTAGGTACTGGATCCAATCCAGCACTGTACATCAATTAAGTAGCTGCTCTTTGAGAACAGATGTGACATTTAAAAAAATCCCAGCAAAACAGATTTCAGCAAAACATCAATCAAAACATTAGCAGAGCTATGAAGAATTTCTGAGAATATCAGGGACTGTTTTACTACTGCAACAGCAACAAAAAAAAAAAAAGCCATGGCAGGAAGAGGAAAATAAACTTGTTAAATAACAGCCAAATCAGCCAGTGTGAAAATCGGTCAAGAAGTTACTGGCTGCAAAGGACTACGTGTGCATACACCACACCACCAGCACAGAGATACAGGATGTTATCAGTACAATGCAAACCTTCACTCAGCTGTCATTAAACCACAGGCTGTGCTTGCCTTGGGTTGTTAAACTAATTTTGAGATGCGTTTCACGGAATCAGCTGTTCTGCTGTATAACTTACACCACCTGCTCTCCACCTGACAGGATAAAGTAAGCCACTTCTTGTCATGTGGCAGCACTGAAGAAACAAAGCCACACGTGCTTTCTCCTCCTCCCCAGCCCCCTCAAAAATAAAGTATTTCACTAGTGCACAGAGAACTTAGACCCCACACCTGAAAATGCTTAAATGTGTATTGAATTTTACTACTGAATTTCATAGTTCGACCTAGTGCAGGGTTTAACCCTGCCTGTAATCATAAAAGTGTCAGGATTTGCTCCACGAGGAAACCATATTCTTGTATTTTAGAAGGAATAGGAATAGGGTTTTATGCCCACAGATGTACATGTGACTTTTGTCACTAATCCTGCATTGACCAAACCCTCTGTTCCAAATAATAACAATAATTAAGTGCACTGCATTCTCAAGTGGTGCAGGCAAGGGTCAACAGAGTTCATGCACTTATGGTAAGTACCGAGTTTACTCAATGCTAGACTTGAAAAGCAAGCATGGGTACTGTATATCTATTTCAGTTATTACTGTAGCACTGGCACGGTGGAGAAATCCACAGCTGTGAAACAGCAGCTGGCAGCTGCATTACTCCTACTGTCAAAGAGGTGTACCACCTGATAGTTTTTTAGCTCTTCCAGAGAAAGGAAGAAATATAAAGGCACTTTGCAAAGAGTGATTTAAGTCTGGTGATAGGCACATACACATGTACAGTGACATGTCTTTAATTAAGGAGAAACTGAGGGTCAGACACAAGAAAATCAGAGGTCTTTAAAAATGTAAACCAGAACCAGAGAGCGGCTGAGGATGTCCTCTCTCACAGCTTTCCTTATGACATTAGGACACAGCTCTAACAATCAAAAACAGCAAGGGTGGCAGCATCAAGTAAGCATTAAATGGGTTTGATGAGATGGGCTCCCCAGGAATCCTGTGCAGTTTTTGGTCTGGTAAGCATTTGCAACGTGCTGAAATGACCCGGAGTTGCCCTCTTCTCAGCTCTGCAATGTATCTGACCTTTCCATATCAATTCTTGCACAATGAGAGGTTTAACCAAGAAAGACAAATGCCAACATACATGATTGCAGTCACGTCATCTGTCTTGGATGCTTTTGCTCAGGGATTGCCCCAGCCTCGTTTGCTGTATAGTGAATGAATGACACTTTTGCAGATTTAACCTTTGCTTTATGTTACTTCTCATTTCTCTGAGTCACAAGGAGTTTATTCTCTGTTCTCGGGCTCACTTGCAAAGAGCACAATTTCCTTTCTCTGCCACAAAACGTGCACACACAGTGTACAGACATAAGAAACACTTATGATTTCTCCCTGGGTGATTTCAAGAGATGAAGCAGCTAAAAGGAGCAGCATCTCTGTCTGGTTTACATTCCTGCTGAGCAGGTACAGGCAGGGCACAGATCCATATGTGTCTACCAGGGCACACAAAAAAACTCCTCTAGAAATTGAAGCTCTGCCAAAGGGAAACTCAAGGGTCTTTTCAGTGTCTAAGGTGGGGATTAACACTCGCAATTGTGTACAGTGTTTAATTTCCTTGGGGCAACATTTCTCATGCCATAGAGGCATAATTCTATGGTTTATTTTGCTTCTAGCTACTCATCATACCTCTCACACAAAGTGAAGTAGAATATTATCTTGATTTGCTCTTGCTGCTTTACAGATCACACTTTATCAGCAATGCTTTATCCAGTCTGAGGACGCTTTCAAAGCATTAGTCAAAAAGGACTGTTTTCCACACCTTTGCACATCTGACAACAAAACAGATTTTTTCAGAGAATGAATGTAAGTGTAGTAATATGTATTTAAACCCTGCTGGTGTGCACTAGCCAAACTCTCACTCAGGACCAGGATTCTACACCTGAATCCAATTGGGACTACCTCAACCTAAAGTGCTCGTTAACCTCCTACAAACAGCTGTAGCTGCAGAGCAAGCACAAGCCCTATAAATCTAGCCCTGGGAGGAGCCAAGGTTGGGGAGGTGGCTGTTCCTGGTTGTTGTGTGTTGCTGGAGCTCTGCTCTGAGAAATCATAATCCAAGACTCAGAAGACTGAGCTCCGGCACATGCAAGGACTTTTGGAAAGTCAGGATTCTTAAAGCATTGCTCACACTAGACATCAGATTTAGACAGAACTTTGAAAAGACAAATAAGTAGGCATTTTTGAAAATATTGGCAAAATCTGTAATCTTTCTAGGGAGGCTTTTCAATGCCAAAAGCTTATATAGTGACTTTTTTCCCACCAGTGGATCAGTGGTGGCACATGCAGTAAGTTTCAAAAGAACTCTGATCTTGTCTCTCCTTGTTCATAGAGATCCCTCTACATATAAATTTTCACAAACTCATTTGTGAGGTGATTTGGAATCCATTAAAGGAAAGTGTCCCTCAAAACTGAGATATCAGAAATATTTTGTCAGCTATAAATCCTCACTCCTTCCCTCCACCAAAAGTATTCAAAGCAAGATGTTGCTTTATATCTTGAAGACTGTGCATTTTCCCCGAGATCAGCCTTCTCTGGGTCAGAAAAAATCACCATGGTCCAAACCCTCTAAATTCTATTTGTAGATACAAAGGCTTGAGTGAGATGGGATCCATCTTCTTTCCAGAAAGGCCAAAGATTGACCTGCTGCTGGTGTTCATGAGCAGGATTTCGCGCTGCACCCACACAAACAGCACAAGGCCCCAAAGGTGTAATTAATAAGCAGGGATTTTTGGGCCAGGAGGATGACTTCCACTTGAAGCCGGTGCCTGTATGGCTTCTCATCTCTTCCCTGGCGACACACACTTGATTGCTCCACACATGCAGCATGCACTTTGCTGCAGATGCTAAAAGGAGGATTCATTTGGGATGGCATTGCTGAGGGCCAACAATTTCCCTGTCACCAGCTGCAGAGGGACAAACCACCTCTGACTCGTGGGCAGCGTGTGCCAGGAGTACGGACTTCACTGCCGGGGAAGGGAAGAGGCAGGGAGAGCCAGATCCATTCAGCAGAGAGGAAAAGTAAACCAACAAAGTGAGAAGGAAACAGGGCATCTTGGCAAACTACAAACATCTTATCTAGCAGGTTCAACACCACCAGTTTGGCACATTGCCACAGACGTTTCTTCCAGTGGCTCCTGGTGTCATATGGCCCAGAATGCCTGCCTTCTCCTACCGCATTGCCACATGCTTACTTTGCCATGGCACTTAAAAAAGCCCCAGCTGCATCTGTGCAATTCTTGTGAACCCCTGCTTAGTGCCAGCATGTTAATTCTCTTGGAAATGTTTGTGACATTTGAATCTAATTGGTCTTGGCAAGGAGGGACAGACACACTATTGCTGTTCTGTCAGCAGCTTGCATTGCAGTGACTGGTTCTAACTTCTAGGGAACTGGGAAGGAAGCTGAGGGACAAACTGGAGCTGTAACAGTTTCCAGTGAAGCAATTAGTGCTTGCACGAAGCCTGCACAAAGCTGCATTCTGACCTTTGCTGTTCAACTGCTTGAAATTTTACACAGTCGTTATCGAGACCATTATTTTTCAAATAGTAATTTGAGTAACCAGAGGGTCATGATTTCTGCTGTTAAATATTCACATCTAAGTTGAGCTACAGCAGCAATCTCCCCTGAAGTGGAAAGCTACATGCAAGGGGGGACGTGATGCTTCGATGAGCTGAAGTAACTTCCTAAATTTATGCATAAAATCTGTGGCATCGTGATGGAAATGAGCTCAGAAATTGCAAGTTGTGGTCCAGTCCTCATACCCACACAGACAGTGGTGAAATGAATCATTTCACCAAATGACAAACCTAAAGAGAAAAGGACGCTTCTGAGAAACAATGAAAACCAAGCTCAAAAAGGCATACAAACCTCAGTTCTGTAAAAACCTTCCATGGATGATGTGGAATGAGCACCTGTACATACCCAGGATTAAACAGACCCTAGAAAGAATTCCTATCTCTAAGCCTGAGCACCCCAGTAAATTCTGACTATGAGCAAAGCCTTTCAATGCTGTGGGCAGCAACAAAACATCCTTGGCAGCTTCAGCTGTGCCACAGACATCTGTGTCTGCTACTTTTGCAAAGCAAAGGAGGAAGACTAGGAGGGTGTCTTTCAGAAGCAGGTACAGCCATCCCCTGTCCTCCTGGCAGCAGTGAGAGCAGCAAGCTGACTCTCCACAGTACTCCCCACCCATCTCCATTCCCTGTTCATTCTGCCTCTAGTTTTACTTTCTGTCAGGAAGCAATTTTTTTTGCATTATTATTATTATATTTTGGGCATCATTGCCAAGAAGCCTTGAGCTGGCTTTGCAAAGCCCTAGTGAAATTCCAAAGAAAGACGTAAGTCTGAGATTTCTGTTAGCTTTGCTCAGGGATAAATCTCACACGAAGCATCCAGATGGCCAGATTCCACATTCATTGGATCTACTGCAGTTTAAGGCAGCATGTCCAAATGTATGTCCCAAGGTAGGAGTTGGCCAAACAGAAAACAAGTTCAGTTCATGCACCAGCAGAGACTGTATCACATTCTCAACTCCCTCCATGTGACATAAACATTCCTGTGAAAAGCATTCTGTGCCTGGAAAGCAAAGGGCTGCAGCCCCACTTCAACCCAGAGATCTTTTCTCCAAGGCTACTGTCTTGCATTGCTCCGAGAATCGCAGATTTATCTCCTCAGTGTGCCAGCTCTTGGCAGAACTATCTAGCAAATATGTAAAACATATTATGACACTTTGACAGCTGTTCTGTATGGACATACCTTAGAGTCTTGTTACTATTCTCCTTCTCAGCTGTAGCAGGCAAGCCTGAAGAACACTTTCAGTAACGTTGGTGGGCACGAGCTCTGCCGAGGGCCTCCAGAAAGCTCTACTTCTCCACACCACTGACAGAGTAACCATGTCTATAAATCTGACAATATTTAATATATTACGAAAAAAACCAAACCAAAATGATTTAATGGTTTGGTTAGCTGCAACTAAACAATGACGAAAACCAAACAAAACCAAAAAATCAGCCAAACAGGAAGAACACTGTAATGATTTGTGACTTAATTTTAATTTGTAGGTCACCTGCTGTCTTCCACTACAGGAGGGAATACTTTGAGAAATTTCGTATATGAAGGTCCAGCCTTTATGAATATGACTTTTATTTTTGGGACAGCTTTGGGTCAGAAGTGTGAAATGTTTTCTTTTGAACTCAATTTCTCAAATATTTCTTTACCGCATAGACGTAGACCATAGACTACAATTTCTCTGTATCAGTGAGCCATAGACTGTGTAAGGATATTTGAAGCTGGGAGTAAGAGCATGCAGATTCATAGAGCTGGGTTTCTGCTGCGAGAAAAAGGGTTGAATAATCCTTGTCACCAGGCTGGAAATAGAAAGTTGCAAAATCAAGGGTCTTTGGCAAAAGTCTGAAAAAACTTAGCAAATGTTAAGAATCCAGGTTATCTGCACTAGTAGCTCACCGTCTTGCCTTCAGCTGGTCTCTGTCTACAAACCCACATGCACCCCACCTGAAATGAGCTTAGTGGTCCCCACACATATGTGAACAAACACACAGAATATCCAATAACACAACCATAAAATTTACCTGGCAAAATGCACAACAACTGGCAGGAGATGTCTGGCTGCTGCTTGAAAAATAAATGGCAAACCACCAATATCCTTCATGCCTAGCTCGACACGTCTTTGTTTATTATTTATTATTTATGGGGCAACAGAGAGAAAATTCTACAGTGATCATCCTCCATTTGATAAGTGGTACAGTGTGCATGAGAGGAAAAAATGAAAATGGCCATGTGCACCTCCTGCATGAAAAAAAGCCTGTAAGCAAACAATTCACACTCTAGAAGCTCCCGTGCTGCATACAGGACCCATGCAACAGGTTAATGTGAATTTCTTTGCCCAGAAACAAAGAGTCTCTTCAATTTTGGCAACGTGAAGTTCAAGGATAAAGGTCTGGAAATGCTATCAGGAGACATATTTGAGCAATGAAGATTTTAACAGGTACTTGTGTGCTGGGCTTCTTCACTCTTCAAGCTCGACTCTTCATCTCATATCAAGGATAGGCAACAATCTTCTGGCAAGCTGCTTTAGGACTCAGGGAGATGAGACTGGATGGCTTTTACAAAAGATGGCAAACGAAAACTAAGGACTTACAGAGTACTGTTAACCTACTAAAACTGGGACAGATACGTGAAATGTGAAAAGAGAACAGGAAGGAAAATACTCTTCAAGGACTTGTCTACTCATACAGGTTACACTTTTATCTGTATTTTATGGACACATACGGTATTGTAACACCTCTTTCCTTACATTTGGATGGTTTGTGTATCACTCCTTATTGTTTCAAAACAATGGTGAGAAAATGGGGGAAAATGTGTTGCTAGTAAAAATTTCTGAGCATTTCCAGGAATGTTCGCCTTTCCTGGAGGGAAAAGTTCCAGCTACTATTTCAGTAACCCATCCTGTCACACTGTCAGCTTGTTTGCTCTCATTTTCAGAAAATCATTGTACAACTAGCACTAAAATCCTCTCCAGCACAGGGAGCAGCTGTACAGCATAAAACTGCAACTAGTGCCTACCGAGTCAGACCGCTGGCCCATGCTGCATGGTATTCTTTCTCAACAAAGAGAAAACAGATGCGATTTGGGAAGTGCATGTGAGTGAGGACACATTCCTCACTCCTTTACCCTTGCTGGGGGTGTTAGAGGGCACCTCCTTGCCTATTACCTCTAGCATTCACAGATGTGTCTTATCCCTTTCTGATCTGCTGGTAACATCTGCAGCAAGTTCCAGAGGTTTGATGCCCAATGAAAAAAGGAACCTTTCCTTTTGCTAATTTTAAGTTGATCCACTGCTAATTTGATCAAGTAGCACAGGCCCACTCAAAGTATCCATCATCTTCATTTTATCACAAAACCTTCTGTTTTCCAAACTGAACAGTCCCAGATATTTAATCTTTTCTCTTAAGGCAGCTGCTCTACCCTCTTGAACATTGTAGCCGCCCTTTTTCAGCTTCACTAAATCCTCCTTGAGATGAGAGACCAGGATTTCACATGAGACTCAAGATGAGGACACATGGGATTTCAAATAGCAGAAAATAAAGCATCTCCTGTTCTCAACATCCTTCCTGATGGTGCCCAAGATTTTTTGGGCTTATTTGTCCATGCTGCACACTGAGTTGATTTTGGCAACAGCAACTCCAAGATCCTTTCCCTGAGTTGTAATGACCATTTTCTAGTTCAGCATCATGTAAGCATGATTTAGATTATTAAATTACTAGTGCAAATACAGAACTCAAGCCTATTTTGATACCATGTCTAAAATTAAAATGCAATCCAGTCCTTTTTCCAGTCCTTGGAACATGGATTTATTTCATTCTTCGACTTTTACAGGCTAAAATCTGGTAACAGTTTTCAGGGGGAAAAGTTTACAAAGTATCTTAGAAAACTTAATTTTGTAGCATATTCTTGGTAGTCTGAAGCACAGCACATTACTTTAAAGGAGATCTGCTTGCTTTTCAGGACTAAAATTTAAAGCAGACATCCTTCTAAGCTTGGTGACAGCTTAGCCTTATTTTTTTATTGCTATCTGTATAAAGATTATAAATTGATTATAAGATTAACCTTATTAATTTGTTGAGAATTGATTGCATTAGGCATTGCACTTCTTGTAACTCATGAGCTGTCACACCACACAATATATAAATAAATTATATTCCATATAACTGCTTCCAAAGATATTCCATCCAAGTATTGGATGTTATAGCTAAGTTCGGCAGATAATTTTAAAGCATAAGAGCAAAACCAAAGCAGGTAATATGACGAAAATTCCTTTTGTGCTGAAGATTGCTGTCAATGTACAATAGGTCCCACTTTTAAACTCTGGCATTGGGGAAAATTCCACCTATTGTAAACTGGAGTTATATATTTGGTTTGCAGATATTTTTAGCAGTTCACTGGACTACTTCATATGTGTATGGAAATCACCTGCCTCAGATGACTGCTTTTGCTCTGCGTGGACTTGACTGTTTTGCTAAATCTGCTCCTTGTTTTCTACCAGGATGTTTTGGAAGTGGACTAGACAGCAGTCCCGACGATTGCTACAAAAAACAGCATTTGCCAGACAGAGGAACTGATGCTTATGGATTTGTGCCAAAAACAATTGACCTGGTTATCCTGACTGGGTAAATACCAGTGTATCACTTGTAAGGGTCTGAGAGAAGTGTATTCATGCCTGGTTCTAAAATTCTGTTCATTGATACTTTTGCTAAAGGGAATGAAAAATAAACACACAGAATACTCACGGAAAAAAAAACCCAAAAACACTGGATGCTTGTTCCACAGTGTTTAAACTGCTGGAATATTCTTGGTCCTTGCCTCTTTATATGACTTTATATGACTTGACTCTTTATATGACGTCTACCAAAATCTGTATGAGCTAAAGTCACCTGTTTGAAAGTGCTATGCAGGCTGAAGAGAAGATTACCCACTTTAAATCAACACAGTTCTGTTTCATAGCCCCAAAAAGAAACACCTAATCATTTTAGGTTCGTTATTTCCTTTCCTAGCTCCTTCTCAAGTAACAGCTTACCTCCTACCTTCCCTACTGAGACAAGCCCAAAATACGTAAATGAAATCTTGCAGGAAACTCTTCTTCCCTCTTCTATGCCGGGACCTTGGACTTTTGTTGTTTCAATACTCAATGCTCTACATCTGGCAGAGATGTCTTGCCAGCTCTCACGCTAGAGGACCGAGTCTTCTCACATCAAGACAGCAATGAGAAAAAAAAAACATGGGGAGATGGTGTCTCCCAGTTTGGTTTATAAGTCTGCCTGGGCCAGCAGGTCTGTGCTTTGCCCCTTGTTGTGGCTCAGACAGGGCCACTCATTACCTGTCTGCCGTGTAAACAGTACAAGTTTTGGCTTTTGTAGTGTACAGATAAAGAGAAACTCCACCAGAATATCCTGAAAATCCATTTGAAGAATCCCATACTTGGGGACAATGCAGACAATTCCATTGCCAAGATAATGCCTGCTGAAGGAATATCCTTCACCTCAAGTACAACTGTTCTCTATTGGGTGAGTCTGCTGCTGAAAGGGTTGGATGTGAGGGTGACAAGGAGATAGAATTACAAAATCAAAAAATCAGACAACTGCTTATGTTGGAAAAGAACTTTAAAACCATCAAGGGCAACTGTTAAACTCATACTGCTGAGTGCACCAATAAACCATGTCCCTAAACACCACATCTGCCAAGTCTTCTGTGTACCTTCAGAGCTGGTGACTCAACCACTTCCCTGGGCAGCCTGTTCCAGTGCTTGACAACCCTTTTGGCGAAGAGATTTTTCCTAATCTCCAACCCAAACTTCTCGTGCAACTTGAGGCCATTTCCTCTTGTTCTGTTGCTTGTCTCTTGCAACACTGACCCCCACCTGGCTATGACGTCCTTTCAGGTAACTGTAGAGTGATAAGGTCTCCCCTGATTCTCCCCTTCTCCAGGCTAAACACCAGCAGCTCCCTCACCCACTCCTCATAGGATTTGTGCTCTACATCTTCACCAGACCATTCTGATTCCCCATACCTCTTAACATGTGTGGAGGATTTCAGCAGGGGTCTCCAGTGGTTTCATCCAACACAGCAGAGTCTGTGGGGGCACCTTTGTGGTGAGAGGAAACTGCAGCTCTTTTAAGTTAGGATGTGATGCTGCTGGGAATCCAGAAGGTCATGTTCTATAACTGGAAACAAATTTCAAAAGCAGACTGATTCTTGTTTGATGTTTTCAGACATGTCAGCCAAAAGTTAATCAAGCAAAGTAATCTTTTCTAGTCCTCTGAGTTTTGAGCTAATGTGTTTTGCTGGCTAAAGGATTTGATATTAGCCCTACTGTAAACAGCCATGAAATCTGAGATGTCTTTTGTCTCCTTGTGATTCATGCAGAGACTTGTAGCATTTCAAGCCCAACCATCAGTATAGAAAATTGACTTGATCAAGATGAAAATTGTGTTTTATTTATCAAAAATGAACTAGCTGTCAAAGAGCTGAGTAAAGTTGAAGAGTTGAAGAAAAGCTGTGCTAAACGAAAGGCGAAGAACAAAATGTGATTGCCACAAAATGTGATTGCCACTCTCTCTTGTGTAAGAAGAGAAAATGTGACTTCTTCATGATTTCTGTATCATCACCTGATAAGAAGCAGCCAGCCTTACTGCTGCTTTCATAACAACATCAACCCCATCGATTCTGCTGGGAGCAAACCTGAGCACGAATGCCCCGAAACAACACTATGAGCAATTTCTTCCCACTCAGAACCTGGGACAAACAGTTCCCTCAGTGCTAACAGGAGAACTTGCATGAGTGAAGGGAAAAAGACTTTGCTGGATATTCATATACTTCAAATGAACTTTTTTCCCCACATCCGTAAGTACAGAAATGTAAACCTCCTCCCCCTTTCCCAGGAAATTAACATCTGTGTTTGTCGCTTTCCACTTTCTCAGTTTTCAGGAAGAACCATAATCCAGCTACAGTCATAGCCCATCAACTTTTAATTTCCAGAGCAGTGCTGACTTTCAGACCCTCCCAGCTTTCCTTCTAACACATCATCACTGCCCATGAGCACAGACCTTCCATATCAACCTGGCATCGCTCTCTGTAACTGCACACTTGGCAGGAGGGGAGGAAGGAGGAGGGGTGAGCAGACTGTAGCTGTATCAATAAAAAAAACCCTGAAGTACCCATCACTCCTAGAATTTGATGGGGAAATTATTTGTTTCTGCTGAGCTCAGGGATGCCTTTGTCTGGATTAAAAATTTAGAAAACATAATTTCAGATTAGATCAGTTTAAGAAAACAGAATCTTAAATGACATCTGTATTTTAAACATCATGAAGGTACATCTGCTATTCACCTCTCCACCCAGTCTCAAGCTAAGATCTCAGAGGGATTTCTATGGATAGCATTATGCCAGGTTACCTGGTTGTTACTGCTCCAGTTGATGTTTTACTGTCAGACTGCTGACTGTCAGCTTGTGTTTCTACCCTGCACAACAATGAAAGCAGGCAGTTTGTGGGAATAAACCAGTGGGAAGGGCACTGATAGGAAAATAGCTGTTTAAACATTAAGTATCTCAATATTTCCTGACTGGGAGTTGATTTTTTAAAATCTTATGCGTGTGGGGAGACACAAGCAAAATGTTGAAGCTATCCATTTATTATTACAGACTGCAAGTGGAAATGTTGGCCAGAAAATATCTTCTGATAGGAAAAAGTCTGTGAGTTAAAGAACAGGTCTAAAAAGTTCTGATCCACTCCTGAGTAAGGGTCAAGTCCTGCTTCATCCAAGGAAATTTTGGAAGGGGCTGCAAAAGTAACTGCCACATGTGCTGGTCCAGGGCAAAGGAAAATAAATATTTCTCCTCAGTGTCAGGTAAGGAGTAATTCCAAGAGGGAATGGAGAATGCTCATTCAAAATGCAGCCAAAAAGAGAAAAAGGCTCTAAGCAGCTTCTCCCCTTCCCAGGAACAGCATTTTCAGGAAAACTGTGGACTTCTTACATGAAGGTGTGCAGCAGATGATTTTGTGTAGTTAAACAGTAACTACCTTCTTTTGGGCAAACCATCCCTTCCCTCCTTCTTTTCCCTTCTACCACCAGCACCTGCCTTGTCAGGATGTGAGGGCAAACAGCAGCCCCTCAGCAGGCAGGGCTGTTGCCAAGGAGAGACAGAGCGTTCATCCCTGCAGGATGGGCACACACACAGCACACGGGGGATGCCCCAGGGGTGGCACAGCCAGCTCACACACAGTGCAGACACCTCTTTTTTTCCTAAGGAATCTGATCACAGATATGACCAGTAATGAAGAGCATGTGAGGTGACCTCTCCTCCCCACAAAAAACAGTCTTTGGATGGATTTTAACTCAGCTGGCAAACCCCTGGTAACAGGAGCTGTTTTCCACTGGACTTATAATCTTTAATTATTATTTGAGGGAGTAAATGTGATACTGTTTGCCTAGGAATTTTTTTTTATCAGAGAGAAAAGAGCATTTTTGCCCTCTGGTAATTTCAGTTGTGACAGAAAGCCTCAGAGGGGCCAGTGGGCATATGGGAGCACACAGTAGCCCTGTCACCAGGGTCTGAAATGGGACAGAGAGCACTGGTGGGCCACGGTGCCATTTGAAACAGTTTTGGTATCTGACCCAAGCTCAGGGACAGCTGCTGCTGCCTCCATACGGGTGAAGAGCAGGTAACAACCTGAGATCACCAAAGGCGTCCTGCTGCCTGGTTGGCTGAAGAAGCCCCGGCCTCTGGGCCTTTCCCACGGGTGACTCATGTCCCACCCTGCCCTGCTCCCATCCCGGGGCTGATGCCTCCCCAAAAGCAGCAGTTCATGCCAGAGCCAGATCAGCCTTGCTCATCCTCCTGCTGCTTCTGAGCGTTGATAGTCCCAGCTCCAGCTTAGATGCTACCCTGCAACCTTCTTTCTGTAGATGGTGGTTTCCTGCTGCAGGAAGTTACAGTTCCCCTTTGACTTCACCAAAATAAATCACCTCTTGTCCTTCACCTGAGTTTTCAACAAAACAGATGAGTTGTAATCTTGTAGGTATTTTGCTTAACAAAATGGCAGATAAAGTTGCTCCCTTTTCATCAGGCTGTTTTATCTCCCATGCCTTGTAAATAGCAGAAAGAAGAAAGCTCAGAAACTCACCAAAAGCAGGGTAGAGTTTTTCTCTTCACCATCTGTTGTGCTCTGCAGTGAGATGGCAGCTGCTGCCCCACTGCCACAGAGAAGAAGCCCTTTTGGTATGGGGAAATGCCATAAGGGACTGAAACAGCTTGTTCTACCCCAAGTGTATGATCCCCACTTTTTTTATGTGTGTTTGGTTGGTGTTGTTTTAATTTCATATGGTGTCACAATCCACAAATTTAAGCTTAGGCTTCACATTCAGACAATTCCTCAGATCCTTTTCATGAAATTTGCTATTAGATGATAAAATTTATACACTTTCTCCTCATCTAGTTTCATTAGTCACTCCATGCCTCCAGTTTTATCCATACAAGCTTTTCAGGAAATTTAGAATTTTTTATGTCTAGTGAACTTGCCTGGCTTTCAGTTTGATGAGGGGAGATGCACATACTGCAATCTGAGATTTCTGCGCTGCTGTGCCTAGGGCAAATCTGCAGCCCTGAGAATGGCACCCCAGGGCAGGTCCCAAGCTCATGCTGGTTGAGAGTGAGAAAGGCAATTTTTAGAAGTTCAATAGAATAGCCCAGTCTGAAGCACTAGATTTCCTCTGCAAAACTGAAAGCAAGAGCTGTCATAAGAACTAGAAAAAGATCCAGTACCATGTTTTGTCCACTTTAGCCTTATTATATACAAAAATGGATGCCTTAAGATCCATCAAATATCCCCAAAAAAGACCAAGTAAAATTGTGTCTGATAGCAGAGGTCTTCTTAGCCTGACATTGCCTCAAAATCATTCAGAGAGCCCAAAAGAAGAAATCCCTTTGAAAAGCACCAAAGTTTACTAGTCAGACGTGTCTTCTGCCAGAAACACTGGCATGAGGAGATGAGTAATGCCCTTGGTATCCCTTTGGATACAGCAGTTTTGTCCAGGTGGAGAGGTGTTCTCAGCAGTTTCCCATCAGTAGACCAACGTCAGTCTGTGCCAGGAGTCTCCAACCACATTCCAGATGTGTCAGTATAAGGTCACGTGACCTCTGGGGTAGGGAGAGAGGAAAGGGAAAGTATTGCACAGCACCACAATATTGTGGCTATTCGGTTGAAACACATGGCAGCTTTGGTGGTTTCATTGAGCTGTTTAAAGGGAGGAAAAAAAAGGAAGAAAAAGAAATAAAAATACAAATGCTATTTATACCTGTAGCATGGACATTGTGTAAGGAAAGGATTCAATGAAGAGACTGTAAAGCACTGTGTTCTGAAGAGTACCAAGCAATAGTAAACACATCATACCAGAGTGCTCTAAGGGCAGCAAAGATGCCAAGCAGACAAGAACAAGGGAACTCCTCCACAGCCATGCATACAAACAGCTGTTAGCAAAAGTGCAGGGATGTTTCCTTGGAAAACAAATCACAAATATCACCCAAACTGAAAGCATCATCCCATACCATGACAATATTTTTCATTCTCACAAACTTGAAAACGACGGGGCTGGGAGTGGGCCAGCCAAGGACATGGAGATGCTTCACAGCACACTGTGATAGAGCCAGGATGAATCCTCCTGGAAGTCTCCGTGACATTACTTTAACACCTGGTTCAGACAGAATAGTCATCCACTCTTCTGGTGATACGAAGTGTGACATGAAGAAATCATGAATTAATTCAGTTCCATCTTTAAAACTGAGCTAAAATAATTCATTCAAAAAGATACCTGCATAGCAGTGTGGGTATTACACCAATCCAAAAGAAGAGAAAATTATTGGTCAAACAGAGAAGAAATTAAAGGTGAAAGGAATGAGAACAGAGAAGTCTTAGGGTGCCAAAACATAGAATTATGGTTCAGACTTCCTTCATTACTGTGAACACTCATCAAGCCTAGAAAATGTGAAGTAAAATGAATTATCATAAACAATATTCACTGAAGTTTGGGTATCGGTACATACAATTGCCTTGGCAGTGGCTCAGAGCATGCATGTGTACATTTAGTGCAGCAATGATGAACAGCAAATAAAGATATTGAGGAGGATTGAGAATCATTGGCTTTAAAGAGAAAAGAAATTGGAAAGATTGAAAAGCTCAGCAAAATAGGGCTAATGTGAATGGATGAAGGAAAGAGAGCAGTAGCAGGACTGGGAGGAACCCCCACAAGTGAGCAAACATAGTATTCTTTAGGAAGGAAAAATCAGAAAAGATGGATGCTGAAGCAAGCATGGGAAGGAGGTCTTCTCAAATACTGCAGTCCTTGCAGAAGTCATCTACCCATAATAAGAGCCAGAAAGAAACCTCAAGGAAGATGCTAAGGCAGAGCAACAATGCATGGAGAATATAGGCACAAGATGTATCAAGAGAAGTGGAAAGTGGAGGTGCTGGACAAAAAAAAAGCGCAACACTGTTGGATTTCTGCTCTGCCCCCAGACTGTTCTCAGTGTGTTGTTGTGAGGAGCTCATGTCTTTATACTGCATGCATGTGGCAGGATGCAAGCATAAATGCTTGGCTTCCAAAAAGAGAGACACACTAATTTTGATATAGACATCTAGATTAGACAGTATGAGGTGTGTATTGGTTTTAAGTGGACACTAAGGAGAGAGCTAAAGCCCCTGGTCCCATTTTTAGGTTGTTAAATTTTGATTTGGCAAATCCATCTTTAGGAGATTTTATATCTGTCCTATTACACCAGCGTATATGCCTGCAACCTTTTAACACACCCTCGGGGCATCTCCCACAAGGTTTTCAGCTCAGATATGGGGTATTTCAGCTCATGCATTTCTTTGAAGTGCCCTTCTCCACAGCTGTCTACAGCCTTGAAAAGCTCAAATTAAACCTTGTCTTGAGCCTGGCACAAGTGGGTGATGGTTTCAGCAAGTAAACTTACATGGATTCACAAGACTAGGAGGAACCTATACCAAGCTTATCACTGTTTCTGTACACCCTAAATGCTCTGGGCTCCCAGGTGCTGTGATGCCAGCCCTCCTTTTGCTGCAGCCAGTGCCGACTGCTCTTCCTGCAGCAGGAGCCACCAAGCCCTGTGGTGGAGCACATGAGAAAGGCAGGCAGCAAGAGCATCTGCTGAACATGGAGCCCTCAGCAAGGAGAGTTTGGTGCATGATTTATTCCCTAACCATGTGACATAATCATATCAGCATGTATCCCATTGCAACAATCATCCGGTTCTTACAGGTCTTAATGTTGCCAGCACTGGAGGCCAGTTGCTGTGACAAACAGCTGAGGAAGGACTCGTGATAGAACAGTAGTATTCACCCACCAGAAATGGGAAGGAGACTTGTCCCCTTTTAAACTGTAGTTATTGCTTCACCATTGTCTACCCTATTCTTCCTTGTCAGTTGAATAGGAATTTAAAAGCAGAACTAAATTTTTTTTTATACATAAATATTTGCGGTAAGCAATGAGCCACAATAGTGTTGCAACCAAAACACAGTTGCTGAACGGCACCTGTTAGTGCAATTACTTTGACACGAAATGTGTTCTTTACTGTTGTCTACAGGGAAAACCAGCAGCAGCCTGTTACCCCCCAGCTCCAGCTGGCAAAAAAATTTGTTACCTTGATCTTGCATATTATTGGAGATTAAAATAACAGAATCCCAGTGATTAAACTTGTTTTTCACTTATTGTGAAGTGCACGCTGTACCCTGCAACCAGATAATCTTGGGAGACAAGACTAAACCAAGCTGCTAATTTACAGATAAATATTTTCATGGGACATGAGTATATGCATAAGGGAAAGCATACCTGAGGGCATATTTTTCCTTTATTTTTCTCCATGGCTGAATTAGTTCTAGAGAGAAGGCAGAGTCTTAACAACAGTCATCTGTTTCTTTGTATGTTCTCAAAAGCCCTTCCACAGCCCTAAGTGGGGGGAGACTTCAAAGAAGTGGCTAAAGACAAAAGGACAACTATAAAATTAGGATCTGATCAGAAGTTCTGACAAGTTTCTCCTAAAATAACTGCCATTGTAAAATGCACAGTGCAGATGTTACCTATATATTTAAGGTTAAAGGTTATTTTAAAGAGATTTGTGAAAAATAACTGAAGTAAGAATGAGCATTCCAGGGAGGTTCTAATTCACTGCGATGGGGCATGTAGCTCCGGTGGGAAAGGTGTACAGGACCATAAACTTACAAAAAAGACTATTTTGTGTTAGTCAGCGTGGAAGATCAAAAACACCCATCTTCTTAGCAGGTGTACAGGGAGTTTGATCCATAGGAACCATGTGAAACTGGGACATTTCCTTACAGTGGACTGTTGGAGCAGATTTTTGTATATCTATGTGCAAGAAGCAACACAAGGAAATGGTTTGGTAGACATGGGCTGTCCATCTTCTATGTAGAAATGCAGCACAAGTATGATAATTTGGCTCTGAAGGTGCCTCCACAGTTTTGACACCATTACAGCAATGTATAGTGCCTTACAGTCTATACAGTCATGCTAAAGCCAACTTTGTTGGAATAAAAACACAGAAAAAAAGTTGGGAAGCAAGCAGATGGAAGGATAAAAAATTTAATCTATCTGTGAAATGAAAAAGAGTGAGAGAGATGCTGAAGTTATCATGGACAGTTTTCATTATCAAGTAATGACTTCAGGGTGATGGACCAAATACTGAACGCCAATATTCGAAACGAGCGTGGTTTAAGTGTTCTTCTCACAGGACATGCTCAATGGCCCACAAGATAAGGTGTTATTATATGGATTACGATGGAGTGAGGTCTGCAGAGAAAGGGCTCATCCTACCATTTAACAGAAATGCTGGGGCTGGTACAATTTAGGTTGCATCCCACAAAACCAAGGAAAATAGCATGATAGCAGTGTGCTGTAACAGATGTAATGAGGCTCCAAAGAAGTGGCATCTGAAAGCGGGCACACAAATCTATTCACAGCAGTGAGTAGCAGACTGGGAAAGACCTCTAAGCTTGTTAATTTTTCTATTTTTTTCTATTCTTTTTACCTTTAAAACTGGAAAATGATCTCAAAAAAAAGAGAAAAATGCAGAAAAAAAGGACACCTGAGGGGAAAAGATTGCTCTTTGCAACTTGAAAAGCTAAAATTGTCTAACAACAGAAGGGATAAATGTCAAAAAACCCAAAAACATTGTGTACAGTGCTAGCAACAGGGCATTACTCTCAGCCTGATATAAACAAGTAACAACTCCCGTCTGGCAGCAAAAGTGTTGTGAAGGGAAATACACTGAAACCCCTGCCGTTGATGGCTGAGGCCTGTTATGGGAAGTGCCTGCAGGATCCAATTGTGATTGCAGCAGAAGGAAGGGAAATGACATGCTCATGTCCAAAATAGCTTGGAGTCTTACAGTATTTGAGACACTTCAAAATAACACACACTCAGAAATGAAACGTGAGTAGAAGTGGACAGTGGGCACTGAGCAGTTCAGCCAGCTGAGCTCTGAGATTGCTCCTTTCCCCTGACTTTTTCATGATGAAACATCCACATTACCATCAAACCTAATATCCCTTTCAGAGGAGGGAAGAGCAGAACCAGGCAGTGGTGGTTCAAACTGAAAAAACAAACATGAAACACCTTGGAAAAAGAAAGCCATAAACTAAAAATTATAAGTTTTTTTGCTAATTCCAGAGAAGAAACTGTCATTCGTACAGAGCTTAAGCCACAGCCTACCAAAGCCAAAAAGAGCCTTACTGTGAGATTCAGTGGGCTTTGGCTCATGTCCACCAGCTAAACGCTTTCTCTGGCAAGTCTACAGAGTGATTCAGCCCCAAACTGCTCAGCACAGCCAATTTCAAAAGTCCTATTCATATTCTAAAAAAGGCAACTGGACGTCATTCCACAGTCCCAGTTGCACAATTGTCTCCAAACAGGTGGCAGAAACAACATCCGTCGCTGGCCAGAATAGCAGAGAAAGTCTGGAGTCTGTGCTAGAGCAAGGTTTTACATCTAACACTCATACTATGGAACCACTTTGATATTTTTCATTGAGATTACTCTCTTTAAAGCACTGGTCAAGCTTTTTATTTTTTATTTTATTTTTTTTCCTGATTTCACTGCAGAACAAATATATTCATCTCCTCTTGCAGGAAATCACATTAGCATGTGGAACTGATACAGCAAACAGTAGCAGGCATGGTAATATACTTGAGGGGCTTTCCATTATGGCAGGAAGAAAGATTCACAGAAATTAAATTACCATTTTTAGATAAAAGTATTAGTAATAGTATTTTGGATAAAAGAGATTGCAGTACATCTCACAGAATAGGGATTTCTGTGGAGAAAAAGCAGATATTTTTACAGCTTACCCAGGAAGGATGCAAATCAATAGGTATAAAAATACATTATTTGGCCCGTGTTTTGCAGAGCTTTTTAAAAAGATTCTGTTTCCCCACAACTTCCAGGGAATTTAAGGGAAAGAAAGAAATTCATATTTTACCAATCTGATGGGGGAAAGGTCAAAAATTAATAGGAAAACACTTAAATATTGACTATTGACATTTCTACGATGACATTTTTTAAATTGAAAGGCTTGTTTGGAAGTTCATTTCAGTATTTTCCCAAATGAAATTTTTATTGTTTCTTTCAAAATAACATTTTTGTGCTTCAAAACAATCCAGATGACAATGAAAAGATGTAGAAGATCCCACAAATTTAATACGAGGTTTTGAATTTAGCTTAAAATGTGAGTAGTTTCTCTTCTGCTGGACTCACATGTCACCTCCCCTCTAGCTTTTCAGATTTGGGTCAGTGAACAAAATTATCTGTTATTTAGACATTTTGTTTGAACAATGACATAGGGTGAGTCTGCAATGTGGTGGTACTGCCAAAGAACAGGCAATATCTCAGCAAGGGGAAAGCTCTCCTTATGAGAGCAACACTGCGGAATTCCCTGTTGCCTTGTGCTTGTTGGAAACAGTTCATGCAGGGGCACTGCCTGTAGCACACCTTCTCTCTCTTAGGGCAGTATTCTTTAGCCATTTGCAACTGCTGAAAACACTACAGGACAATACATCATCAGGCCCCATGGGTCCACATCATAACATAATATTGGATATTTTCTTATAGCACAAGGCTGTTCTAGAGACCCCTTGATAAAATAAAGCAAAGAATAAAACTGACTTTCCAAAGAAATAGAAGGCCAAGTTTTCATCACCAGTGAAGAAAATTTGGCCATGCTTTATAGCATCAAAATTCAGAGAGACTTCAGTAGGAACAGGATTTTAAGAGTGTGCACCAGTCTCCCTACAGACAACTTATTTCCTTTTGTCTTGAACTTAATGTGGGAAATTTTTTGCTTGCCTTTTTTTAAGTTTTGGGCAAAGAGATAAGAAGGAAATCTCCATTCTGTAGTAACAGGTGCATGTAGGAACTTGTTGAGGAAGAAGAAAAGAAGTGCATTCCTACTGGCATTTCTCAGATGCAATTTCGCTGTTCACATACTTCAAGCAGGAAAACATAAAGGATCATATAAGTATTCTCACTGGCATTCTTTGTCATTTCTTACCAAGGAAAGCATTTTGAAGAACTTGCCTTGTGTTTGATGCAAAAATCCAAAATTCTTTGTGTGATAAACACTCATATTTAATAGAGTTTACTACAAGCCTTTCCAAAGGAAGAGGAAAAAAAATTAAAAAATCCCTAATGAAACCAAACCAAAAACCAAACCAAAACCAAAACCAAACAAAATCCCCTCACAAAAAAACACACACACACAAAAAAAAAAAAAAAAAAACAACAAAAAAAAACAAAACAAAAAAAAACCCCCACAAAAAAAAACAACAAAAAAAAAAAAAAAAAAAAAAAAACACCAAAAAAAAACCAAAACCAAAAACAGGCAGGGAACATGTCACTCAGCAATGCTCCAAATACTTCCAACTTGAGCTCTGCTACAGCTTGATTAAATTAAAACAATGGGGTAGATCTGAAAATTGCTTCGTTTTTCCATTCCTCTTCCCTTCTCTTTGTTTGGCAGGAGAGCAGGAAAGCAGAAAAATTTCTCCTGGTGAACTGTAAGCTGTGTTTGACAGTGAGGCCAAATTATACAACTTGAATCAACATACTTTGATCTCTAACTATCACTTTTCTATCTTGTCATCACACATAACCCATTCAGCTTTCCTCTCTGATTCTCTCCCTTTCTCCTTTAAACTCACCCATTTGCAAGCTGCTGTGGAGTGCTGACCTTGTCTTCAAGACCCCCAACCTGACAAAGCCACATTAACCCTGCCAAAAAAGAAGGACAAGGGCAGGTTGTGCAGGTTTGCTTTCCCAGGCAAATCTAGACCTACAAGAAATTTATAACTGAGAAGTTTAAACATGTTGTAAGAACATAAATATGCTGTATATATATAACGTACTATATATGCTCACATAATATGTCCTAACAGGAACACTTGCAAAATGTTTGGCAAACAACCAAATGGTATTAAAAGGCTGTCTTTCCTCACTCCACATTGTAATGTTTCAGTTCCTTGCTGTTAAATGAAATGAATACACCAAATAACAAGGGTTGAAAGGGAAAGGTGTACTGCAGAGCCTCCCTAAGCAGGAGCTAGACCTGTAGAAAATTAAAATCTGAGTAATAAAACGCTTTGGTTTTTTAACCAAAGCAGATTATTCATTTTTGCTCCAAAATTAGTGTGTTTTCTGTGTTTTTTTCATAAGCGAGAACTCTTCTTTCCTCTTGAAAATTCAGTTTTTCCTCTTGAAAATCTGAGGAAGATGCGTTTCAGGAATCCCTCCAAGCAAGTCTAAACACAATGGCTTGGAAATCTTCCCTGATTCCTCTTGCAGTTTAGTTTGGCTGATGTGAAAAAAAATACACATCTTTTTCATGCAGAGACTGACCTAAGTTTACCATTTGTAAAGTCAGAAGATTAAATATGTACACAAATCTTCAAAGAAGTGAGGCCTAACAAACTTTTGATAGAAAAGCAGAGGAATATGTGTGATTGTGAATGACATCTTTTTCTCTCTAGATACTATAAAAGCTAAGTGCAGTCTGCAGCACCTTACAGATTAATTATCAACTGCACACTAGGTTTTCTCATTCCTTTCCTCATTTATTCCTTCTAGCTGACAACTGGTAGTTTTACTTTGTTCTTGCTTTGAGAGTGCCTGTATTTTACTGGAAATAAGTCCTTTTAAATAATTCTTGGAATTCCTTGCAGAACAGAGTGTCTTCCAATCAATCCCATTTCACCTGTCAGAGAGTCCAGAGATTTTCAGCAACTCACTTTGAGTAGATTAGAGTAGCAGATACCCCCTTGAAGAGTTCTCTTGGAGAGGGCAGGCCTGCTCTGGAGCACTTACAGCTCAAAGGCAATTGCCACATATTTCCAGAAGAAATTCTGATTTGATGGCACAAAGGTACACTACCACACTGGTGTGAAAAGGTATTCCAGATAATTAAAAAAGTAAAACCAAAAAAAATCAAAAAACATTCTGTGTTGTTGGGTTGGGTTTGGATTGTTTGGGCTTTTTTCACTGGATGCTAGAAGTTACGCTTTTCTGACATTTCTTCTTTGGAAATGAACCACCCAAATGCGTTGTTTATGAAGAAGGCTATGAAACGCTTTGTGGAGTCCAGCAGACAAGATACTGTAATATAGTGACTCATAGATCTCCTGGTGTAAGTAGGTTAAATTTCCATAGAGGCTGCACTTCGAAGTCAATCCTACAGTGGATGTTGAATCTCACTCCTGAGAGACAGAAAATATATATTGAATGGCACGCACCTCTGACAGTCACTGGTTGGGAGACAGAACTCAAAACGAATGTAGAGAATAGGGCCTGATCCATTGAAGCAAGTCTGTGCACATCTTAGGAAACTGACTTTATTTAAGGTCTTCACATTAAAACAACACAAAATGCTAAAGTGGAATTAGCATCAAAAGCACACGAAGGATCAAACAACCAGCTATGCTTATAATCCAATTATTAATATAACAGCTTCAGTGGTTCAAAGAAACCTGCAGCAGAATGAAATGGAGCTTGCAATGAGCTCAGGCTGCAGTTCACACCTCAAGAGACCTTCACTATGTCACCCTAAAAAGAGAGTTGGACCCACCCTGTGCTTCACTTCAGCAGACCCAGATGTCAAAAGAATCACTTAAAACGTTATAAAAGGTAAAGATGGTTGAGAGGACTAACAAAAATGCAAATGCAAATGGCAAAAAACTCACAAAATATGAGCAATAGAAATGAATCCAGAAAGCCATTCAGTCAGAAGGCTAGAAAGCATGAATCAGAATTACAAATGCTAACGTGCCACTGAAAAATGTGAGACAAATCTTTTTATACATAATTGGACAGAAATTAAGCTAAAAGAGCCTGTATAGAACTGAGGGAATGACCTAAGTTCTCACTGAAAAAAAAAAAAAAAGGCAAGGTTAATCCACTGCTGGTATCTGAAATGTGAAGAAGTAAGGGAAATTGTAACCTGGATTATTTATCAGGGGTGGGATCACTGAGGAGATGAACACAATCACCACACACATATAGTGTCTGTTATGAAACATGTCATAATTAGAAAAACAAAATTCAATAACCAGGGTCCCACCAGGGGGTATTTAACCATTCAAAATGGTATACAAAGAAAGAGCAATGGTTAACAAGAAAACCAGTTTATTTGTCTTCTTTATCAGCCTCAGCATGTATTATGTGGACACAGGCTTGGGCAAATTCAGTATTGGCTAGCATATTATACTGTTACCAAGCCAAGAAATATATTTTTAAAATAACCCACTAACTATGCATCAGTTAATTTAGGATCCCATATTTTAGGCAGTTAAGCTTCTATGTCAGCAGTGTTCTGCACTTAAATCTTTTCCCAATGAAGCTTCTGTTTTGAACATCCTGTCCTATTCCCGAAAAATTAAAATGCTTGCAGAGACCATTGGCTTTAGCTGCCTCTGTGGCCATTCAGCTTCTCGTGTGGCCAAGGTCTTGAAGCCTCAAGTTTGAGAAATTGAAATGCAGTAACCTAAACTTTGTAAAATAACTGAAATTTGCTATGAATAATTGGCCTTTGGGGAGCTCAGCTTAATCTGTGACATATTCCACCCCTTTGCCCTCCTTCCCACTGACCCCTGAGCACTAAAGAGAAGCAAAACACATATTTGAAATGTATTAATAGGAAGAAAGTCAGACGTCAGAGACTATTGCATGTAAGTTGTAGGAAAGCTAGCTCCCCATTAAGGTTAAGGCATTGACAAAGCAAGTAAATGTTAACAGGCAGAATGTTCAATAACTGAGAAACAGTAAGGCTTTGTAGATCACCCAAATCAAGGAAAAACACTTTATTAACAGATATTAAAAGGACCAAGCTAGATTTTGTGGCAGGTAAAACCTAAAGAATCAGAGAGCTAAGAACCACAATACCTTGGAAAGCTGTATACTCACAAAATACCGGATGCACGTATTCATGTTACTGAGCTCCTGGAGTTGCAGGGATGAGGCCTAAATATGAATTTAAATTTCATGCTCTAACTCTTGCAAAAATAAAGTTAGACAAACTGTCAGAAAGGTCAAGCAAGTTTCATATGTTCTGATACTTTAATTTATTCCAGCCTTATAGCAGATATGTCTGCACACATACACACACACACACACACACAGAGAGAAGAGTTGTTTGAGGTGACAGTCAAAGAATAAAAATATTTTTTCTGAACTGTGGAGGCAAAAGTTCTATTGTCATTCACTTGAGGTTTTGGTATAGCAGTTCATGGGTGGTTAATATTTCGCCTGACTCACTGAGAAGAACTAATAAAAGTAAAAGCTGTGCAGATGCTCCTTCTAATCTGAAAATAAATCACAAAGGCAGGCACAAACAAAAGGCAGGTGAGTTCTCAACTGAACGATTAGGAGGAGGACAAACGAGGGGGGAAAACAGGTAAAGTAATCCACCAACTTCTTCAACAAAATTTAATCAGAAAAGTGAATTAGAAAGGGGCTGCAAATCTACTGAAAACAAAGTTTCAAATAACAAACACCAATAAAAGTACAAAATAAATAACAGCCTCGAGGCCAAAGTCTAGAGATTAGCAGAGCAATCAAAACGAGCCAGCAACAAACAATCATAAGTCTGCGAAGCAGTCTGTCAAGCAAACAGCTCTCAGAACCAGATTTAGAAAACAAGCTCTGTGGAGGGAATGATCGAAGGCTGACTGATAGAGCCAATATTTCCACCCCGGCTGGGATTTCTTGGTGAGTGCGAACCTTATGAAAAAAAAAAGACTTTTCCTAAAAATCAAGTACACGTTGTGAGGATAAGGGATCATAAAGAACAGATCAAAAATTTGCTGCCATAATCTTAGCATTAAACAGAGCTATTCCCTCTTGGCATTGAAAAATTTTGGTGACATTGATTTACGTTTACTCTTAGAAAATATATTTGAGTTGTACTGGGGGATACAGTATACATTAGCCCAAGTGACAATAATCAATACACCTTTGGCATACAGTCAATCAAAATACACACTGAGATTCAGCAGCCTTGCCCTGACTGTGGATCTGGGTACTTATTTGAGACAAAGTATGCAAAATGTCCCCGTTTAATCTTCTGCATCCTCCTAAACCGATGAGACTTGGAGGCTACTACAGATCACAGACAATTGTGGATTTATATTCTGAGGATTAAAGTGTCACAATATGATCATTTGATCATACAAGACCCTTGCCTGCAAGATCATAACAGCCACAACAGTAATAGTTCAGAATATTTCCAGCCCTTGAATCTAAACTGTTGGCAAGTTGAATTTTATAATTGAACATGGGTGTTCCAAAATTTAACTATAAAAAAATAACAAATTCCTGCCATATATTAAAAAACATGATCTCTTTTTTTTGCCAAAATATTTATTCTGGTAAATTTGACTTTCACCACTTATTCTTTTTACAATGAGACCCTGTTGCAAATCTCCTGTCGCATTCTTCCTGCTGAGACAGACTGTTGCCACATTTGGCAGGGGCAAGCCCCAAACTTGTGAAGTCTGTGCATATTCTGAACTTTCTGGTGACAAACCTCAGCACTGAGGTTAGCAGAACTAATGATATGCATGAAGATGAGTGCACATCTAATCAAGTATTTGCAGGGTCAGACCCCATTATTATATTATAAACACAGGATTATTTAACGGAGAGACCAGAAACTTTTCTTTGTGTCAGAGGAATAAATCCCCTACTGTTTTAAAGCTCCTGAACAAATAGGGGTTTCATATTTGTCTGTGTCTGCTGTCTATTTTGGATCCTTGTCATTTACCCTGGCCCACATTTAGGCCTGGAGCAGCTGAGAGAAAAGTCTGGATGTGTTTATTTTTTTATTGCCCATGGAACCGAGCCACGAGATAGTCCTGCCTGAAAGGAAACTAACCCTGATTGCACGACTGATGGGATTGTAGCGTAAAAAAAAATTCCATTTTAAAGTTCACCCAAGAGCAGTGTCTCTCCAAGTAGTGTGACCCTGTGGCTTCATTTAACATTTCTAGGACAGAGTCTGCAAGGTTAATGTATTTAGGACAGTAAAAACTTTCCCTTTGCCTTGGGCACATCACTTCTATTCAGCAAGGCAAATAACACCCCACCTACAGCAGCCTGCCCAGAAGCCCACATGCTGCACAGCAACAAGCCTCCGTTTCTTCCCGTCTCCTTGTCTCCTTGAGACTGACATTGCCTGGGTGCTGAATAGCCTGGTGGGAAGAGTTCAATGCGGGGTTTGCACTTTCCCAGCCATTAGCCAGCTGCCACCGCATTTCATTATCTTAGGGGGTGCTTTTATACATCAAAGGCACTTCCAAACAGTGAGATGAAGTGGAAGTAACTGAGCTTGGTCCACGTTGCAAGTTGTAGTATTATTTATTGTCGTTATTTTTTGCGCCCGTCTCATGCCATCTGGCCCGCTAACTGTAAAGGCTGGTGATGGAAAAAAGACTCAACACACCCCTCTCAATTTCTTGGAGTGAATCCTGCTGAACAACTAGGCCTTGGAGCAACTGCCTGTTGTTATCAGGACTCTTCATTGTTTTGCACAAGGAGCCCTCTAAAAAGCAAGGGGAAAAAAACAAAGGTAGCAGACAGGATCTCATGTGAAAACAAAGTAAGCAGAGCATGAAAAGCGTCACTGAGATGGCTTTTACTTGCTTTCTTTCTGATGTAGCCAAGAAATAAAGAGTTGGAAAAGATTTTCTTTCAGTCCTCTAAAGAAGTTTCCTGTGAACAAACCAAGGTAGTGGGTTTTGCATAAGATTGCCTAAAATCGCTGTTCAGCTGTTTTAACTTACTTCAGCTTTTGTCTTATTATGGCTTTCTTTTAATGACAAAAGCCCATATGGCTGGTGATTTATTGTACTTCTCCAGCATTTGAAACCTGCCTTCCATTACTGGAAATCTCTAATTGATATATTCACAAAATCTTTAGAATTACGTTAAAAGGTGAGAAAAAGTGAAATCTCTCTAAGTGTTGCATACGACTTGTGAGTGGCTTAAACAAGAGTTGTTGGTGGAAGTATGATTAAGCTGCACTTTTATACAGTGACTTGGTTTTACAGTCCACAGAATAAACTACAGCAGATTTCTACTTTGTGCCTGCCTGCCACTCAAATGCCCTGCTGCCAGGAAAATAAGATCAACAAGAAATGCTCAAACTTTCATACTGATATTTTATGACACAGATATTTTGTCCAATGACTTCTTTTACTTTCCTTTAAACAGTAACTTGAGACTTTAGAAACACAGTAGTTTGACTGTGAGTGTGTGAGTGAGTGAGGGCAATTGACTGTGCAATGTCAAGGTACTATGGCTTAAAAATGTCCACTTGCAGAACATTAGTTCTCTTTTTTATAAATCAAAACATTGTTTCCCAGTTTTGTTTGCTTACCATGAAAATAAGTATCTGCTATAGTGAATCCTTGTATGGAAGGCTCTGATTCTGTAAACCAAGTCACACAGGTAAAGCTCTTTCTCATAGAGCTTCTAAAGGTGCCTGTGCATAAAGAAGCGTTTGCAGCATCAGGTGCAAACTGGGTGAAATTTGGGTGTCATTTAGTAGACTTGATTAACTTAATTTGAGATTGGCACAATAGGAGCTGAGTACAAGACATTTAATTTGGTCCTAAAATCTCTTTCTATTTTGCACTCACTGCAGCTGACCGGTAGCTGTGAAATATCTCCCTGTAAGCTAGCAACTAGATTGTTATCCAAGACTGACTTGGAAACAGTAGTCAGAGAAAGCAAGCTACTGGCAGCCAACATCAAAAACAAAAATCCCTGACCTTGACTGTTCTTAACACAAAAGCTCTTTTCCTGCTGTTTTTCAATGAATGAACGAACGAGAGCCAGCAAATTATATAGCAGACACTTTCTTCTGAAAACATAAAGTAAATCTGTTTTATTTCTATATACAATCTGCTGCACAAGCACAAAGACAGGAAGCAATATTGGGAAATTCTTAAAAATATGATTTGTGCTTGATAGAGTCTCTTCCTTCTCCTTTATATCACTTGAACAAATAGTGAGCCAAGAATTTCCTGAACTTTTGCAATTTGCTTGGAAAACATATTCTCCCTTCCCTGCTACTGCTTTATGAAGAACGAGTTTATTCCTAGTGGTAGGGTTTGAATTTCACTTAAAATAAAACTGCATCTTATATACTCTGCTCCATCTCTGCTCCTGCCATCCTGGCTTTCTTTGTAATGGGATTGAACAGGTGCTGCAACACAGCTTTATTTTCAAGCTGCACCCAGATAATCGTCCCCATTTTAGAGCGTGGCAGGCATCCCTTCTTGGGTAACCAACCCTGCACCACACAAATGGAGAGAACAGTCACAAATAAATAAGTCCTTTGCTCAGTTTTAGAAATATGAGCAAGTCAGATGTATCCAATAAGTCTTCACCAGACAGGTTTGTGTAGTTCCTCAAATGAGCTGTCAAATGAGGAGGCCTAAGGCTCACGGGACAGACATTTTTATGCGGATGAACTAGAAGCTGCTCAAAAGCAATATGGCCAATGCAAGTAGGTTTCCCATCTGTTTCAGGCAATAGGATGGCACCTCTTTTGTCATTTCAATGAACATTTATTCCCCATTCAGGACCAAATGGGTAAAACAGGGCCCCTTGATAGGCTGGGCAGGCAGCATTATACCCCAGTGGCCCCACAAGCTGTCATTTGGGCTATGGCACCTGGACAAGACACCGCTCGGGGAGACAGCATGCAGTGTCTTCTGCAGAGAGGTGGGCAGCCAGCACAACCCCACTCTAATGGGGTTTGGGGGCGGGAAACAATGGAGTAGCGCGAAGCTGCAGGGCACAGGGCATGGAACAGACCAGGGAGTAGAGGGAAGGGCTCCAGGAGGGGCTTGTTCTCTGGAGAGGTGAGTACTTGGTCTTGGCATTACATTCGTCTGGGGGGAGAGGCTGATTTCACCCTCTGATAAACTGGATTAGGGAAAAACTCAATTAGCCTTCAGGCTCAGTTCCTCACCTGATGAAATCAGGACCAGCTTTCACTGTCCCACTGGAGCAGAGCAGCAGCTGGGGACGTGGCCCCCAGCGTTTTCTGCCCTCCTGCAGGGTCTCCCCTGGCAGTGAAGCCCCCAGAACCTCACTGTGGGCAGGTGCATACTGAGGGCAGACTGCAGCTTGCCCAAAAGCAGCTCCCCCGGAGAGCGTGGTCCTCTCCAGCCTCCAGCTCCCCTTTTCCATTCTGCCCAGCTGTCATATGGATGCTTTTCTTTGCCAGCTGGTTTGGAGCAGCCCAAACTGCTACTACAGCAAGGCTCTGGAGTGGCAGGAAGGAGAAAGGCAACTGGATCTGGCATTTCCTCGCGGCTATTGGGAAAACAGCACGGAGTTAGAAATAGAAAAGGCAAATGGCGCTGCATTCACAGGTTACCTATAGATCTTCCAGGAGAAGGGGGAATGTGCAAACACGCTGCGGCCCTCAGGATTCCCTGTCAAAGCATGTAGCAGCCCTGGCTGAGAACTGCTCGACCAGGGCCTAAATCTGATGGTCAGAGGTAAATGGGAGTTTAAATGATGTACCCCATTCACCAAAACAATTATAATAGTAACATCCCATGAGAAAATGTATTTCCTCTGCTTCAGAGTATCTCTAAATACCATGACAGCAAAGACTAAAGATAATAATAGTTCTCACTTTGTTTCAGATATAGTAAACTAAAAGCAGCTTTCTTTAAATTTATATTTCATTAAAGGTCACCGTGAATTATGACTCTCTTCTGAACTGCTCAGCTGTTACCATGCAGGGTCACTGTCTGGAGAACCCTCCCAACATACCAACAGCTAATGAGCAATGACAATAAGTTATGAGGCACAATTCAAGGAAACAAAAAACAAAAATGGAAGGATATGAATTCTACAGAGCACACAAAGAAAAAAATGGGTGGGATGCTCGTTTCCTCAAATTGTGTATCAACTTCATAAGTTAGCAACAAATTATCCCCCATTAAAGGATGAGGGTATCATCTTACATCCCACCTTTGTGTTCTTTTTCCAGCACTCCGCTGTGGATTCAGATCTCTGCTCCTTCTGTTTGAAGAACTATAATCTTTTTACATGTTTTTGAAACATGGAGTATAGTTGTTGACATGATTCACGTGCTGGTCTTGCAGCACAGAAAATCAACACAGCACTTCAAAATATCTGAAAAAAAAAAAGGAATCACGGTGCAGATGTACACTAACTTATGCTCAAATGATAGTGCCTGAACTATATTTAGCAAGACAACAAATAAAGGATGAATTACGACATCATGAAAACAAAACAGATTTTTCCTACAAAACCTTGCAGCAGCTTTCAGACAGGATTAATCTGCATTCCTGAATGAGATATTTCTAATATCTTTTTTTTAAAAGCTCTGGGTTTAGTTTCTTGTTACTTCATTGTCTCATTTCCCCCAAAAAAGCAACACTTCTTTTTTCTTTTTTTTTTTTGTAACTTAAGAAATACATTTTAATCCAGTCGTTTAGTTTGTATGTTATCATTGCTGTCTTCTGCTTTCAATATGATACACACAGTAGCTAAAAATGCTGTTGTACTGTTACATTGTATGCAGTACACAGTGTACCAAGTGCATGTTTATTCTTAATTCCTAGCAGTTCTCAGTCACTAGCTAACAAAACAGAGCTCTATTTTTTGTTTGTTTGGGGTTTTTTAAGGGAAAAATATGGAAAATCCTGTATCCATATCAAGAAAGTATTTTCTCCTCTAGTATCAAAAGGTTTGAAACATTGGCAAGATGCAGGGTTTCTATAACATGACAAGTGACTCCATATAAAAATACTGATTTACAGATCAAATTGATACATCTTTTGCTTCACAAATATGGAATTGCAAGCCAAAACAAATGTGTTGTATCTGTAAGGTGGCTTTTTCTCAGGAAATATTTGTGTTTATGAGACACTAAATTAATGTTACTGTAAAACAGATTACTTAAATATCTCCTCACCATTACAGCAAAAAACATATTTGTTTGGGTTTTTTACATCAAATACACGCTCTTTATATGAGGAAGAGTTGCAAAGGGATATAAGAAGCATGGGTTTATGTTAAAAGCCAAAATAGCGCACACGTGGTATAGTATCTGTCAAGACAAAGCAAAATAAATAAATATTTTTTCCATTGTTAGAATTTCACAAATTAGATTAAAATTCAGAGTTAATCAAATCTAAAAAGAAATGAAACTGAAAGAGGTTGCTTTTTAGCAAAGATAAGTTAGTTTGACAATGTTAAATAGATAGCTGGGATCTGCTGGGAATACATACCTTGGTTTCGTCTGATTGACCTCTTATCATTGCTATGGTGCATAACTACACCTGACAGGTCATTGATTGTCAGTATGTAAAGCAGATCCTTGGGGAAATAACTTGGCAGAGAGCAGCTTCCCGTGTTTTTCACATTCCCACAGCAAAAATACAAGTCCCTACTCCCAGAGAAGAAAGAAAAACAATGCCCTTACAAAAGGCTTTATAAATGACAAAGATGGTTAGCAACTGCCTCACATGTCAATTAAAAGATTTCAAGCTCAGATCACAAATATGACCGAATAATATTGATTTCAAATTTCAGAATGAAAAAAGCAATACATTTTTTCTCTCTTCAGTCCAGCTTTCACTCCACATCTCCAATAACTTTAACACTTTTCATGTCCAGTCCTGCTTGATAATTTTGCCACAAGTATGCAGCGCACACACACATGCACAATAAAAAACCCCACAGATTAGAATGCTGTTTATTCGGCTGCCACAAAAGCAATTTTACTCTACTTTGTGTGACCAAATGTACCATAATGTTTTCATCACCAAGTTAAAGAGAGTATGCCTAATGGCTTATACAGTCCTACTACACAAGAACCCTATTCAAACATTTGCTCAAGTCATGCATGGCTTTAGTCACATGCATAATAGCCTACAGACAAAAAACACAAGAGACAAGGAGGGCTTTATGTATCAAACTGAAAGTAGTATTTCCCTGTGCTGATACTATGTAAACATCAGAGATCTGCAGGATATCATATTAACATGATTTTTTATCAGGGAAAAAGAAAGATAAATCAATGCCTATAACTACAGTACCTGTGTCTGGAAAGAACAAACACATAGTCAAAAATCATAATGAGAAATTTAGATGTCAACAAAAAAAAAAAAAACCAAAAAACCACCAACAAACCAAACCGATTGTTTTTATATGCTTACAATAAGCTAAACTATATTACTTAATATAGATTAATCAAAAAGCCTTTTTGTCAGGGTATAAAAGAGCCATCCTTTGGGTTTTTTGTTAGCTAGATTGACATGCTCACAAATTCAGGAAGAGACATGAATAGGTAAAAAGTCTTTCTATATTGAGAGTGTTCACTGATAGCATCCTCCAGTGCCCAATGCCTGCATAAAGCCTTGCCCATTAGCAGGGGGCTGCTGCTCTGCAGGCAACACCACCCAGAGGGTGTCACCTCAAGAGACAAGGGTAGGCAGAGGGAAAGTGTTGGGCAAGATTATCAACTGATGTAAACTGATGGGACAACCCCTCTTCCACCCCTCACCTTCACAGCAGCCAAAGCTGCACTTCACGGGCGCAAACAAATACAACTACAAAACTATGTCTGAGATCAGAGTAACCAGATCACACTCATGGGCCAGACATAAAACTCTAGTATGAATCTGGTCAGTCAGCAGAATTGTCTCAAATCAGATGCCTACTCTGTAACACAGGACTGGCTTCAGGATAAACTATGCCATTTTCCAAGCAAAAACCAAAGGACCCATCAGGGATGCAGTCCTATGGATCAAGTCCTTGTTTCCAGCAAGACAGCTAAATATATCTCTTCTACGTGGTTTAATTATTTAAGAATGTCAATAAAATGAAATATTTAGAAAAGTTCAATCTTTGAATCTCTTTAATAGACAATCTTGCCTTATAATATGCATTTCATATAAATAGAATACATGTGTAGCATTTCCATCTGTACATTCTGCAGTATGTTATGAATGAGATCAGTATGAATATTCCCATTATTGAATAGGAATCAGTATATAAGAAAAAAGTGAACTAGGCCCAGTCAGTCACCTGAAAATGAACCAGATGCTTTCTAGACCAAAAATTTCTGAGTCTATGTATTAAATCTACAAGAATGTGCTGTCTTCCTTACCATACTGGGACCCCATCTGACAAAGATGTCACTGTGGCTGAGAGTTGCATAATTCTATAAAGAAGTGTGAAATGGAAGTTCATTCCACAATGGACCAAAAAAAGTTGATTTATAGTAACAGAAACTTTGATGGGAATGGTTTACTTTTGCTAAAATATTGAGGAAGAAATGGTTGCTCAGGTCCAGAATAAAATTTTTAGTCAAAAGGAATAAGAGAGCTGCCTAAAATTGCTTTTTAGTTTGAATCCCCATGTATAGTGTATTTCCCAATTAATGTTTCATACTCAGACAGTATCACTCAGCCCAAAAAGACAGACTGGTGATGTGAGGTTAAAGGAAGAACTGTTTTGGCATATTATTATCTGGTGTGCTTGTGGCCCACAGTGTCAGGAGGACTGAATTTCTGAGGTGATGTTTGTCAAATATTCTTCCAAGTGTTAATGCCAGGTGATCTTATTCACCGCACGGTAAAAAGAGGTCAACAAAATCCTTCCTCCAAAAAAGAAAAACTCAAATAAGCAACAAAACACACAGAAAAGCCACAAGGCCTTGTTGGGCAGGCTGCAGGACGATGCACCCCTGGGAGGAAGCAGAGCTGCTGATCTGGCAGTTAGATAGAGGCGCTGCCCTTTGCAGAGTGTTTTGCAGGATAGTTATCTGGCTGCTGCACACACTGATACACCCACAGCCAGGGGAACAGAGCTATTCCTACACAATACATATTTTGCTCCTCATATCTTATACATATGGCTACAAAACCCGACCCTTGTTAAGAGACTATCTCCATTTACCACTACATGTAGCGTGCTGTACTGTCAACATATTTTTTCAGGCTGTGTGCACCAACATTTCTAAAATTAAAGAAAAAACACACGTGAAATGGCGGTACCTACAGATTAACTATACCTTCAGGAATTTAAAATATTAGAAAAGATTGAGCAATATTTACCAGATAATTACTGCTCCCATCCTGAGACCCACCTTAGAGATGTTTTTAAGCTCACATCAGAGCCACAAAGAAAACCTGGCACTCCCCAGTGCCTGCCCACAGGCTTTTTTTTTTTTTCCTATTTCTAATTGGGAACAGTTGATCAGCAGTGCCCTGGTCAGGTATCAGGAATAGATGAAGCAAAGGAAGGAAACTTTGACAGAACTCCAGATTTCTACTCTTTTGTCCTGTGTCAGTCTGAGCAGGGGTTATACCGTGTGTAGACCTGAATCCTAACTCATTTATCAGGACTGACCCTTGGATGAGCCTCACACCACCATATGAAGGATATAACCTATATATAGTGTTTGAACAAAGCAAATGGAAGTGTGTTAAGGCTTGAAATTAAGGTTTTGACCTTGGCTTAAGACTTGTGACAACATATGCAGATACACCAGGCGGCTCCTTTATTTACCACCATACAAGCTGTGCAGGTATATCAACATTAACATTGCTCTTTCAGTACTGACAGAAACAAATCACTTACGAATAAGTGAAATTTCCCATTAGTTTTTTAACATTAAGCTCTATAGACTGAAAATAGAGTGGCTTAAAACCAGCAAAGAAACTATCATAAGCTGTACTGAACTGCTCTTCAGGTTATAAGAACTATGAGGTACAAGGAAGAGTTTATTATTTTCTTAAGGGACTTCAAGAAAATAATGAGAACACAGGTAAAATACTACTGAGGTTTTGTTGAGATTTCTTTTCCCCTCTTGGTTTGCAAAAGAAACAATAAACCACTTAAAAACGTCTTCCAGAGATAAAAAAACTTTTGCAAATTTGGATTAAATTGAGTGAATGAATTTGACAGGGGGAAAAGAGGGGGAGAAATCAGAAACACAGAAACCTTTGCTTTCCATATTTGCTCGACAAACCATGTAGGTTTCTGATTGTAGGATGTTTTCACTTAAAACGCAGCTAAAGCTTTTTACAAGCAGCAAGAATTTTAACGGATTTTGCTTTTGAGCAATTTGAACAATTTTTTTCCATTGTGTGGTTTGATCCCTAAATACATAATTTCCATAACTTTGATTCTTTAGATTATCTATTATGACATAAGATGTATGTAACCCTGAGTAACCAGCAGCTTCATCTTTACTGTGCACCTAAGGCAGGAGCAGAATGCACAAGCTGGTTGCTCTCTCTGGCATGCCCACCTCTTTCAGAGGTTCCTCACCGCTACCCAAAAGCCGTGCAAAACTGTAAAGCCATGAATAGAAGGCGCATTCTAATGAGCCTGGGCTCTCTGGTGATGCAAATCTGGTGCAATACTTGTGCTGTTGCTCCCCAGGGCTGCTCCCAAGGCACATTTCTGTGGAAAGACCCAAAAAAAGGCACGGGATCACGGCTTCTAAGAGGACAAAGCTGCTTCTTTCACCATCACGATGGCAGTGCACAAGCTTTCAGGCCCCTAAACTCCACTTAGTCAAGCATGTCAAACTCTTTCAGTATCACAGTTGAAATTCAATTTTTATTTGTAAGTGGCTAATTTCACCATTACAGCAGCAGGACAAAGACAGACACCAACACAGGCAAAGATATTTTGTATCAAGGAGCACCGACAGAATAGGATGCCCGGGACCTTTAGCTTTGGGCCCGTTTCCCTCACTGTCTTGCAGGAATGATTCCATACAGTTTCTTTCCAAAAAATTGATGAAAATCTCTACAGGTCTTTTATGTAAGAAAAATAATAAGAAGCAATATTTCTGGCAAAGAAAAATAAGGAAATTCTTAGCCACCAAAAGGCCTAAACAGAATGTAAACGTTAAGCCAAAATGCAGCTGTAAGCTTCCAAAATTAACTGCTTCCCAATCATAACAGTAAAATGCAGGGAAAGCCATCCTATGTTTATTATGCAGTACAAGCATGTCTGACCACAGGGATCACTTCTATGGATCTGACTGACTCACAAAAACACCCAGGTTACAAGAAATTAGGTTTGTTTAATAATGATTGACGGAGTATGAAAACATGGCCAGTACAGGAACAAAAGTTCCTTGTTCATTTAGGCTTCTTGTCTGAACTTGTGTTTAAGCAAAAAGAAATTAGACAAGTTCTGTAACTGCTTAAATAAGAAACACACCCCACAGCTGGATAACCTGTGTTCTTCTCTTGTCCCCTACAGCACATCATACTACCACATTCTGGTCAACTATGCAAAATGCTACTGCTTTTCAACCACATCTATTGAGCTTTTATGCTCCTTACTTGGGGGACCCTCTCCTCCTAGAAGCTAGAGTACAATCTGGGTTTTCATTTCTAATCACTAGTGTGTACTCATGAAAATAAAACACAAGATCAATCAAACATCTCTCTTTCAATACTGTGGTCCATCCTGAAATATTGTACTTAACACAGAGACTACACAAAGCCATGAGGAATCTGATGCAGGTAACTAATTTGCCACTATGAAGTAGCAACTGATGCTCTGCACTTCTGAGATGTATTTGGGACACTAATACTTGTTTAAATACGCATTGAAGCATCTGTTCCTTTTAGCCATTCAGTCACTTTTCTGATATAAACTCTGGATATGTTTTTGTTTCCCTTTTCTATTTACCTTATCCCCTGCCCAATAAACCGTGAGCTCAAAATGATAACATAACCTAAGCAAGAAACAGGCATCAAAGCAATGAAAATATTATTTTTGAAAGGTCACAATTTCAACAGTATAAAAAAGCAGTAAAAACACCTTTGCCTTTCAAGATTCTTTGAGAACCTCTCCCCTTCCTCCAGGCCTCTTATTTCAGATCAGGTGAACATACAAGGCTTCATTTTCAGTGCTTCTGTATATTTGTTTATGTCTCCCAGAGTTTTCTTACATTTCTTCACTTTCATAGCAATAGAAGAGTTGAGTACGCTCAGAAAAGTGGAGCAAGACCAAGTATTTGAAAAGGCATTGTTTATTCATACATGTAGATTGTTTAATCATGCAAGTTTTTTAAAGAATCAGACAATTTTTAAAGAATCAATTTAGCCTTGAATACAAAAGAAGTGTCTCTAAAAGTGTATGTATGACTGATAATATTGGAAGGAGGGTCCTTCCTCTCTAAGAAAAGGCTGATCCCTAAATACTCTTATGAAATATTTATGAGGGTTTTTTCTTTTTTGTTGTCAGGGCAGCTGCATAGGGCAGAGCTTGGGAAGAAAGTACAAAAAAACCTGCATACCTCTACTGAACCTTATACCCATATGCAAAGAATGACTAACAACACAGCATGGAATGGCCAGTCACGGTTCAAGGAATGCAGGGAAAATGAGAAAATAGCCAAAATATAGAAGCTTAGATTTTTGTAAAATAAGTCTAAGGACAAAAAAAAAAAGGATAATTTAATATGCTATTAATTTTTCTATTGTTTCAACCTGTCAATATATTCAGGCCTCCACATTTCATACAGATTTTCAAATAACAAACTTACTAAGTTATGTTTAACTTAGATATATCTTCCAGAAAGTCACATGGCCTTGATATACAGCCATCAGGAAATGGGGGTCTTGATTTCTTTGGTGGGCTGCTCAAAGGATGAAACTCCTTGCGAAAAATGTCTCTTCTACTTCCCAAAAATGCCTCGATTCAGGCATTCCCCAAACTTTTCATTATCTCCATTCCATAAGGCTTTAGGATTCTTCATCATCCAGTACTTGATGCCTAGAAGGTTCTTTCTGAACCTGAAGCTGTTAAGTGGCTTCTCAGAGCTGTTCTTTTGATATGCTAACCAGGACAGAGAGCTCTTTCAACCCTGATGGCACTCTGGTGGCACTGCTCAGCCCTCTCCCCCGTTTCTGAAGTCCTTACACCAGCATTGCCACCAACACGAGAAGCAGTTTCCCGGCATCTGTCATGTCACATTTCAGAGTAAAATCACACCTTTCCTTCGCCCAATTGTTATACACCCAAGGGTCTCACTTTCTGCCCTAACATTGTGTTGTTAGCTTGCTCATCTGCCAAGCTGCAAATTCATCCCAGCCACTGCACAGTTTCCCATTGCCTAGACAGAGGATCTGTATTTCTTACTCCTAAGTGACTTTGCATATGTTTCAATAAGGTCAAATATAACACAAACAGACTTCTCATAAGCACTATAGACCATTCAGTATCAGCACTTTATTGCCCTTGTTTGTGTTCCTCCAAATGGTGGCACACAGGCATTTTAAGAGCAGAGATTTTATATGAACTTTCAAAACTATTGGAAATCCTTAACAGCACTTTTACAGTGCTGGTCCCTGTAGAACCTGACTGGAAGCATTTCCATTTTGCGATGAGTCTCCATTGACAGTCTTTCTGAGAACAGGCCGTTCTGCCCCATTTATTGTGTTCTATGACACATTACACAGTTCTTAACAAAGCTATTAAGACTGGAAAAAATATCCAAACAAATGAAAACTCTGTACGTTAGAGCACCAAGGGACAAATCTTCTTCTTTCTGAAATCAAGCAGAGCCTGGGAATGTTTTTTGTTGAGCGCAAGAGCAGACATGATCTAAAAAAATTAAACCACAACTCACTCCCATATTGCCACATTCACAGAGGAAATTAATTTGCAGCAATCAACATCTTTCCCTCTAATCCAAGGTAACAATAATGTGTGCAATCCATGTAAAATATTTGCAATCTGAATATTTATCAAATATTTAAATATATATCAAAATATTGGCTGAATCTATCTAATCTGAACAAAAATCTACATAATATGAATGACATTAGTCAGATGAGAAGGTTTTTAGTGGATTTAAGTAAAATAACCATTATTATTCACAGGTATGGACAAAAAGCCAAGACTGAATAGCAACTTACTTTAAAAAACCAAATTAAGTAAAAAAACTGAGCTGCAGATATTTATTTCTAAGTCTATTACTTTACAGGTGGGATAAATTCATTCCATGACCATACCAACAGATCATCATGCAAAAACTGTGATAGTCAGCTGAAGCGTGATGTTTAAATATCGTAGTTCAGTAACATACACAGCACAAGATAAAAACAAAGAGACCCACTCCTACCTGTTAAAGGAAACACAAGTACAAAACTAATGAGAAACAATGAGAGCCAAAGGGCTCATGTGCTCCTGTGAAGATGAGCCCACTGCCTGGCCCCTCTCACCATCACTCATCTTGGAAGCTTTAGCTGAACAGGCAAACAGGAGTAGGAGGTAGCTTTATTTACAACACATTCAGTGAAAGATAAGGTGGAGCTCAGCGCACCACCTAAAACAGGGAATGTCGAAGATCCTATCTACTGCTCTCTGCTCCTCTAGTGACCCTGGCTACACTTCCCTGTAATGTCCAAGCATCTTCCAAGCTATGAGAAAGCCCTGCTGCACATACCAATTCCACATGAACCTCCCCCTTGTTTCATGGAGCAAAGAGAAAATAAACACTTTGGAGTGTGCTAGCAGTCTCCAAAAGTAAGAGAAGAGGGCAGCCACTGTTGTTTCCAAAATTTATTTTGTGTTTCATAATGATAATTTTAGAGTTGCCCTGGCTTCCTAGCTGCCCTTCTGGACTTTAGAGCCCCAAAGCTTGGCAGCAGCATACCCCTCTTGTGCAAAAATAGACATGTGAGTAGAAATAGATAGCAACAATCTGGAACTATATAAGAAAAATCAGTTTTAATCTTATTCCGACTCTTTATGGTTAACTGCTGATACCTCCATCAGTGGGTTAAGAAAAAGTAAACAGTACATGGTCTCTAGCTATTACACAAAAGTAGCACCATCTCAGCCCCTTAAGATCCCTTCAGTGCTAAACTGTCAAGAGAGTCCCTTCACCAGGCACTTTCCAGGATGCAGTGAGCATACATTCCATGCACTTTGGTAGCCAGTATCACACAATGCTTTTCCATTCCTCTGCACTTGCAATGCCACCTGATAAAAGTAAAGTCCCTTGTCCTACCCTGTGAATCTTCAAACTGTTTATTGCCAGTCTAGTGCTCCTGTCACAACCCCACACAACCGAACTGGGGGTTCGATTTATCTGACAGTGCTATAGCTCCAACAACCACCACCCATGGGCAGGAGCCCAGCTGAATTCCCTGCACACAACACAAGACTGCTGCCTGGCAGCTGGAATAAAAACAAGCCACTCCAGTGTCTTTCACATGTAAAGTCAGTGTAGCTAATACACAAAAAAAAAAAAAAAAAAAGACCCAAACCAAACAAACAAACAAACAAAAATGCAACACCAAAAAAACCAACAGACAAACAAAAAACCAAACCAAACCAAACCAAACCAACAAACAAACAACAAAAAAAACCCCAACCAACCAGGAGTGTGTTTAAGTTCTATTACAGTACTCTTTTCTCAAGGAAGCTGTACATGAAATGTCCAGTGAGCTTAACTTGATTAACAATTAACTCTAACATCAGCCCAAAGTGAATCCAATAATTCCCAGTTTACTCTCAAACAAAACAGCAGAATTTGTCCTCTTGTGTTTGGTAACTGACTTTTTAAAATCAAAAGAAGCATGAGATGAGGACTAAAATAAACACTTACTTCTTCCTTACATCAAGAAAATAATACATATATGTTAGAGCATAGTACATTATTCCCTGACAAAAACTGTGCATGGCCACAGCCACAGAGCACAGGAAGACACCATGGGGTGAGCCAAACCCTGCAACTTCTCAGAAATAAATCTCCCCTGTTCCAACTACTCGGGAACATGTTCCCAAAATTCAGGAAACACACTGCTAATTATTTCCTCTAAGGTACTGCAGTTCCAGTGCATTTCAAAATGAACATGTGAGCAGAGTTAGCTGTTCTTCACTTGGGGCATTAGGAGTTAGTAAAAGAGGTACAGGCATCTTAATCAATATACTGCAAGCAAAAGTACATTACATGTGGACCATTCAGAAGGAGGGGGTGAGACTTACCTAATGTGAGACAGTCAGAGATATCTGAGCAAGCTCTCGCTCACTTCATATGAAGAGAACCCAGTGCTCACTCTAGAGTGCATCCCTTCCAGCCTGGGACACTGAAATCTGTTTGAGGATTTTCCTGTGAAGGGTCTGTTTCTTCCCTTCATCAACCATCAGGAGAGTCTAAGGAACAGGTCTCAGACTCAGGTGTGGAAATTACTAGAGAGATTAATATTGTGAGAGAGGAGACAACAGGCCAGGGAGAGGCATTCTCAGATGGATGCTGAGCACTAATAAGAGAGGCGAAAAGCCTCTCTGAAAGTATTTTCTTTGCCTGTGGATCGCTCTCTCCAACTCCTGATAAAAACCAAGCAAATTAATGTCAACTCAAATGACACCTATGTCACAGTTCATAAAGGGGCATTGGTTCATGGCTCAAGCATTTTGCAATGACATTTAACATGTCCTAACTTTAGACTTTCATTTGTCTTTCCACCCTCCAGTTTCTCCTGTTCCCTCCTCTCACTGCCATTTCTCCACAGGGAAGAAGATCAGATAAAAAAACCTATGTATAAGAATTCTCACCACATTTTCAGGGAGGACACAGGAGGCTTTCTTGCTTTTGGTTGTGCCCACCACTTTTTGCCATAAATATTTTGCAATAATAATTGCTTAACCATATCATAGTATTTGCAGAAACTTCTCACACGTTTTACACCATTCCAGTATCTTCTTTCATAGCAATAATTTAGGTTCTTGCATACTTGCATGGATGTACCTCTACATGCATGCAGCTTGTAAGTGACTGAACTGTTAAATATTTTAAGTAATGTGACCATTCTTGAAAAGGGAAGGTGGTGTGCAGACCCCCCATGGGAACAGCCACTCAACCACAATTGCCTCCCTCTGAATAAATTCCACTGAAAAGGGCTCTTTCTTTAGGAATCATTAGCCAAAAAGATCTTTTCGTAGTTTATATTCTATGCCACCACCACCACCTCCAGCATAGCTGCCTTCTACAGCACTGCAGCTGCCCTGGCTGCTGACTGTACACAGGCAGGATCCACACTGCCCACAGCTACATCCGGAAAGCAGGCTGCAGAGAAAACAATCACTTGAGAACCTAATTCCAGCAAATCAGCACTGCCATTTATCTTGGACTTGAGCAATATATAGTAACAGTGGAGGCAGTCAAACGCATACCAAACTCAAGGACCACGAGGGTGAGGGACAGGTTTATCCACTGAGTAGTGAACGTGCAAAGCCAGCTCCCCAAAGCAGGGCTGCTGTGCTACCTAGCGAGCAGGTAACATGAACGCTGCAGAGAAGTGCCCCTTGTTCCCGTAGGTGTCCTAAAAGCTGCTCTACAAGGCTTGTAAGGTTTCTAGCAAGCACACTCAGTTTACAAGCAAAATTTGCCAGGCTTATTAGCACAGGAGCCTGGGGCAATGAGAGTTAGAATAAATGGAAACTTTCAAATGCACACACGAAAGAGGTAAGCTAAAATTGAAAGCTTGTTGGGTTTTTTCCCCTTGTAAATTCCCTCATTTGTCCTCAAGGACAGCATATAAACGTGTACGTTGCAGCCCATGTGATCAGATACTCTCTCAAGAACTATAAACAGTGTAGCTATGAATCATTATTAGGCTGGAATTGCATTCAGTTCTTTCCCACTGACTCACCATATGGATCATTTGTCTGGTCTTTCACCTTCCCCACTTCTCTCCCTCCCCCACTGATCATACACGACCCCTTCCCAAAATTCCAGCGCAGGAGCGTTGGCTCGGTACGTGCCAGCTCAAAGGCAGGGGACAAGAGCGGCTCACACGTACAGGTGCTGAGCTCATCCAGCTTCCAACACCCCCGGCCGTCTGCCGGAGGCTGTCAGCTCCCCAGCACCGGGCTCCCACCGTGGCTCAGGTATTTTGGGCTGACGTGGCACAAGTCTAGCGACCCTAACAACTTCAGCTAATTTTGAGCAGGAATCAGAAAAGTCATTTCTGCCACCCCAACCTACCAGAACGGTAATTCCTCCCACAGTGGAGGAAGAAGTGGGTTTGGATAGTTACACATCTTAACCCACTGCAGCTAGGTCAGACTGAGCAATACATCAGTCAAAGCTTTCATCTTTCATTTAAAAGAGAAAGGTAAAGCCAGTTCCTAGCCTTCACAGTCATAGAAAAAAATGTGTTGAAGTTATGACTTCCAAATCTTCAAAGGCAGATCGTAAATAAAAGTGCTGACATTTATTGCTTTTAAGCAAATCACATACAGGAGTGTGACTCATGAACATTGGAACTGGCAAGCACCGAGGCAATCATGTTGAGAATGAGATCATGATGCAGTAGGTGTGCAGCATTCTCTTTTCAGCCTATTCACTATCTCTATTCTACAGTAATAAAAGAAGAAAGTTTCTCTTCAGTCGATAATAAAGATCTTAATGTGCCTTCCAGTGCCTATGGAAATAAAAAAAGTACATTTGTGCTTCACTAAGAAAGCTTTTGACACAAACTCGATCTCATAAAATACTGAAGGGCATATGACGTATTCATATGAATAAGCCAAAAGGCTTCACGGTACTCATACCAGTAAAATTAGGAATGTGCACAGGCTGAGGTCTTATATTTTAAAACACTGGAATTCCAATCTTCATTATATTGTTTGTAACTGCTTGCAAAGGGATGTTCCTGTAGAGAGGGGTGTGTAACAAAAGGGGAAAGAAAAAGAAATTACATATCTGTACTGCAGAATTAGTCAAGGGGTTACACCAGTTTAATAATTCAGAAGACATTTCGTATACATATCAGGTTGGCTTGGAATTAACTTCAACTTCAGTAAACTCTATGAATAGTGATTTCAAATTTGAATGACATGCACGTTTTTTTCTACTGAATAATTGCAGAAACTATCGCTTTCAGTATTCGGAGCCAGGGTTCTGCTGTTCACGATGCAGGACTTGTCAATTCTGCAAGCAACAAGCTTTGAAGATAGTCACAGGAACATTTGGATAAACAACCAAGCAGATATATTTGTTCAGCTGTCCCTTCTAAAAAGTGCTTACATATTTGCAACATGTTTTTCCTCAATTATATTGCAAAAGTCTCACCTATGTTAAATATATCCAGACAACAAAGAAAGTATGATAAATACCATCAAAATTTACAGTCTGGTACCTTCATCACACAGAAACAGGTCCTTTACAAACATTGAACTATATTTATCATTTTCTTAAATGTCATCATGATTCAGGCTGATACTGCCATTTCCAATGCCTTCTTTTTTCCCTACTGATCCACAAACAGAATGACCTCATGCTGCCTGCAAGCGAGGGGGTTAGACAATAGGCTGCAAATGACAAGGCAAGCAGGAGGATAGGGGTTAAAAATGAAATTATTATAACAAAGGCTACATCTAGAGGTGGAACTGCAAAGTTGGTTAATATCAGTAGTATAACTTTACAGCACTGGATGTACCACACGAGCACCTTGGTTTTATTTTGTAGTTAGGATATAGGGGTTTTTCACACCTGTAAACAAACGTTTAACCTACACACTATAGAATGTGAATGTTACCATACAGAAGGAATTGTTCTGGTGCACCCATCTAGGGAAGGGTGCTAGGCTCCACCAAAACAGACCCTTGGTTGATTCTTCAGTCAACTGCTTACCAGAAACCAGAGAAATCTCTCTCCTGTGTTACAAACTATTGGCATGAATATACAAAGTAAAAAAGTATCTTAGCTTTATTTCCTGTCAGCCCGGTATCACATTTATTAATATGTTGCAAACGTTCCTTTAGACAACTACAAGTTGCTTTAGAACACAGAAAATCATGAAAATCTACTCAGCTGAGTAGCAGATTGAGTCAAACTGCAAATTCACATGCAGAAAAATTAAAGAGAAAAATAAGAACACATGTTCCTGTTAATACCAACATCTTAAGGCATAAAAAGTGAATAGGGAGGGCAATTTCCCCTCATCTATGCAAAATTACAATCTTCAGAACACCTGCAGTGACTTGAATTAAATCACAGCCAGCAGGGACTTCAGGATGACCCCCTGAAAAATACTCTAATAATTAAATATGTGTGTGTATATATACATTTATACAAGAAATTTACTTATGTACCCCTGTATAGATACAAATAAAACTTTGTTTAAACTTCAGTACAGAGAAGGAATGTTGTCTTTCAATATTCTTTTTAACATACAAGAACCTCATTAATTTGTGCCCAGCAAAACTCAGAACCCACCCAATATTACATGTTCTTACATTACAAAAAGCAATAATTGAACTTTACAGAACACAGGAAAGCAAAGGAGCAAAGGCACACCGTTGGAAATTCTTAATTGCAGCCAATGTCATCAGATGATACCACTGGAACTAGAAATCTGTCTTTAAGCTGATCAGTGAGTTAGAAATGTACCCAAGTCTTAGCTCCATGTTAGAGCCCCTTAGGTAAGCGTTGCTGCCTGGAACCCAATTGTGAATGCTGGGCAACATCCCCAGCCCTGACACTGTCGTTGGGCAGTCCAGACACTGCTGCTCTTTGCATACATTCAAGGTTGCTCCAAGAAGACTGAAGTTCTCCTCCTTTGCATCCTTACCATGCTAGCAGGTTCACATCTATAATTTTATTCAGTCATATAATAATCAGCACATAGAACAATCACACTGGATTTTACAACGTCCCAGAGAACCTGAAAGCTAGAGGCTGTTTCCTGATATCTAAAAGGTAAAAGCTACACCTCTCAAGAAAACATTAGAAGGCTGTTGTAAGCCACGATGAGACACTGAGTAGCTGATCACAGGGATCACTTCCCTCTGCAAAAACATTATCGACATTCCCTCACCCTGGGATTTTTCTCATCCAGTATCATCCTGTTTCCCTTCCTCGTGTGTTGTCACCGGTCACTTTCAGTACAGAAAACCTGGAAACTTGAAGATGCAGCACTTTACTTGTTTTCCTTAGTTGCAAGCCATTTCTCCTTGCCAGCTTTGCAGTCACAGATTTGCAATACTACAAGGGCAAACATCTGCTGTCAGGCATGTAGCGTTACTGCTTGTGTGGATTTCTTCCCAGCAGCTGGGAGGAAACGCTCCTTCTTGTTTAGACAAAAATATCAAATGGTTAGGAAATAAGGAGTTAGGAAAAGCTGTATACAAGGTTCACGCTTGAGAAACACAAGAGCACAGACTTAGCCACTAAGAAAATTCCACTATACATGAAGTTAACAATAATTTAGATCTGTTCCTTTATGGTAAGTCAGCCATTTTACTGTTGACCTACTTTGTATCAGCAATAATTTGTCACAGTGCATTCTCCAACTGCTACTGAAAGAAAGGTTGGAACCATACATTAAGAGCATAGTGTCAAACCAACTGATGTTAATTATACCCCACAATTCCTATGTTGATGAAATTGTCACTGCTAACTATTAATACAGCATTTATTGTCTAAGCCCAGCTTGCTCTACCAACCCCTGAAAGCCACTGAATTAACATCCTGCTTCTCAATGTTCACATTGGAATGTAAATCTGAAACATGTAAAAATAACCTCTGCTATTACACCAAGAATGTGTAAACACACATTCCTTTTTGGGAGAACTATTTATCTCCAGTCTATACATGTTTCACTCTTTAAACTAAAAACAGCTTTAATGTTCTTCAGTCAAGTGGCAGCTTTTGCCAATATAAACTATTTTCCCTTAAAATTATGGCATTAAGTAGAGGAAACTTCGTAAAATGTAGAGTACTACTTGATTTATGGAAATTCAGAAATAAGCTTTACATAGACACAAAAAAGAAAAGCAGCAGTGTTCTTTGTTGTATTCATTGCTAACCTGCACAATAACAAGAGATCATATTCTCCCAGCATAAACAAACAAGGTTAATTAGAAGGACACCTTATGCGTATTGAGCGTTCATGTTCCGCGACATCTGCTTAATTTGGTGACAGGAATGTTTACAAGCATCAGCACAAACCAACCACTCCAGGACCACTAACTGGATTCTTTATGCCCATCAGTAAACTGTTTTTTAAGGTTCTACTGCTGCAGTACAGTTCCCCCTGCTTCTAAATCATCTCTCGAGCTTTTCCTTTACCCATTTAAATTGAAGGCAGTCAAAAACATACAGGCTTAAAAATACTTAGCCTTCAAAACTGTCATCTCTAAGCTATGGCATGAGACCTGCAACTTGGTATGATCCAAGAAGACTCATTTTGTGATGAAGACGAGAGACTTTTTTATCCTGTGAACTGATCCAATATGAGATACAACAAAAGCGTAAGCCAGTGATGGTATTCTCACATCAGAAAAGTGCCTCATGTTATTTCCAAATTCGCGTGTAGATTGATAGAACAAACCAATAATAAGAAAATCCCACGGCATAATGAGGTCTGTCATATACAGATCTACCTGAAAATCTTTGCAGAGTCAGTAGAAAAGTGGAAAATTAAAATCAGCATTATTAGCAATTGAATGAGAATCCTCACATCTCTATTCAAACCTAAGAGTGACACCACGACCTACAGCAAGAAAAAAATTATGGTCCAAATGGCTGCTTAAACCAGATGTACATCTCCAGAACAAGCAGGAAAAAAACACAACTGCAAAGAGATCAGAACAGAGCTTCCTACATGTAATAGGGACACATGTAATACAACTCTCTATAGGAGGAGCATCATTACCAAACATAAAATACAAAAGTAGTATTGAGTGGTAGGATACCACGCAGAGCACAGTGGGAGAACATGCTGCCAGAAAAAAAAACCCCATTTGCTCACCTGGCATAAACTAGAAAGCAACTGTACACTTTATAAAAAGACATTCACTGAATGGTCAACAAGTCTGAGCAGACTGGTCCGTCATTCTGAGAACAGCTGTAACATTAGAGCCACGTACAGCTGAGACTGCCCTCGGAACACCAACACAACAACAGGATTATTCAGTGTTCCTCAAGGAAAGTCAACTAATTTAACTAACGTGCACTGGGCAAGCAGGTCTTGAATGTGTTCTCATCACTAGCATTTGCATTAAAAAAACAGCCCTGCTGGTTTCATAATGGCACCTTAAATGAAATTCAAAAGTGACAAGCATTTAGCTTAGTGTGCTGTTTGTTCTACCTGCAGCAAAACACAGGATTGGCAACAGCCTCCTCTGACAGACACATTCCACTTCTCTCAGGAGTCCTTATGCCCTGCTGCCACAGTATGCTAAGTACTTTTAAAACCAGACAAGGGCACATTGTGTGCACATTGGAGTATATTTAAATTCCAGCTGGAATAAATCCCAGTAACTCTGAGGACATGGGCTGTACCAATTACTAGTTACAGCAGCATTCAAGAACTGCCATGAATGAAAGCACCTTACCGTAAAAGGACTAAAACGTTAACCATCTAAGGGAGCAGGCTCACTCTTGGTTCACTGTCACATGCCAGTCTCACAGATGGAACACTTGCTGCCTCACAAAACTATGCTCAATTTACCAAAAAGAAAGTACTGACAGCTGATGCTTTCATAATGTGCATAGCTCACGTCAAAGACCAACTATACAGCTACCCCTTCTGATACTGCTCTTGCTGTGCAGCAGAAAAGACTACAGGCAGCACCACAATATACCAAGCATAGTTCAGTCAGCAGTGAGCTTCATGAAAGTTTAATACAGCTTTAAAGCCAAGCTCAATGTTTTCTTTCTACTCAGATACACTTCTGCTGTCTGCGGACATGTAACACAAAAATGTTTTTGAGTACTCCAACCACTAGAATAAATTTCCTGCTTAGAGTTTTAACAATTTAAAGTGTAATCTTAAAAATAAGAGAATTTTAAGGTATCAAAATGTGAGCCTGAACTTTGACTCTGTGCATGAGTTACACCTGTACTTTACTACAACACAGGCTCACTCTGAAGCTTTGGTTATAGATCTTTTGTCAAATCCCTAGAGAAAGGTCTTTAAAGTTCACTGCTTCAGGAGCACTTATACTTCCACAAGTCTAAGACAGAAAGCCACAGTGCCAGAGAAGTCCTAGCAATACTTTGAAGTGCTGAATAATGCTATACATACGCAGATCATGGTAAAAATCGTATTTGTAAAGCTGAACTTCCAAAAAAACAGAGGGAAAGAAATTGGTAAAAAAAAGCTGGACAGTTCAGTCATATGTGTTGCTTATACATAATCAGCTATATTACAGATCAGCCACATTACACAGATATGAACTGGAGATACAACACATTACTACTGTCTACTTGTAAAGGCTCATAGTTGAGCAGGAGCTGCAACAATGCCTGGCTAGTCTGAAGCTCAGTTCTCCCATAGTTTGCAAGCTTGGTTGGCAAGTAACGATGGCTTTCTTTTCATTCAGAGCATCAGCAGCAGTTCTTGTGCCTGAAGGGACCAAGGTGGGTAGGCCTTTTATTAAACACTCACTGAACAAAGTACACAGGAGGTAAGGAACAGAAAAGTCTTCAGTTTTACTCCAGCACTTTAACCAGTGTAAATAGAGTGGTAAGGAATTTCTCTCAAATGTATCTGCTGTGCTGTATACAAATGACATTAGTGTGGTGCTTAAGTGAATCACATCTCTACATCATTCATTAACTATGAATACACATATAAGTATGGGCTTCTCACTTCGCCTCAGCCAACCTTTTAAGTTTGGGAAAAAAGATCAACATACCTTTTGTTGAATCCAATCTTAATGATTTCTAAAGTGAAAGTCTTGCATCTGAAGAAAGCAAAAGGCAGCAAGCTGCTCTTAAGGCTAAGGGGCACTTGTCCCAACTCTTATTGTGCAGGGAATCCATCGGGTAAGAACTGTGAACTCGTGAACAAGTAGGTCAAAATGGACATTTAGGTTTGCTATATCCTTCATCAGGAAGCCAAGTAAACTTTAATCCTCTGGATTTATTCAAGTCATCTTTGGTGGATGTTATTTCTGTACCTTTTCCTCATATCCTCGAATTATTGACCCTGGAGTTATTTCCACATTGACTGATTTTAAAAGGTTTAAAGTGACATATACATCATTGTGTTCCCCGGAACTTCCCAAGCACTAATATGTGAGGTCTTCATTAATCCAGGTCTGTACCAAGTGTTCCCTAGCATCAGGGTGCCATTGATGCTTTTAAGCCTTTATAGTACCTATTTTATTTCTACTGTGAGACAAAAATAATTTAACTGATCCTATGTAATCACGACAAGAGATTAATTAAAATGCCAAGATAGGAAACAATTTATTATAGAGAGAAGAAAAATTTCTCATCCAAAATATAGAAATCTGTACAACTTTGCCACAATCAATATACATGAACTGTACAAATTTACACCAGTTCATAATTTACCAAATAAAAGATGACTAACAAAGTTCACAAAATAGATGGTGGTTTGTGGAAAAGACTTTTACCCAATTAAGAACAAGGAAATTACAAACCAGACCTCCACTTTCTAAAAATAAGAAGTTTACTCAGTCTTAGAAAACTACAAGCTAGCAAATGTACAGATAGCTGGCTGGTGCTAACACCACAGTTCAGACAGTGTCTTTATATGGTCTTTTTAAAGCCTGTTGCCATGGCAGATTCTGATCACTTGCTACTTTTGAGGCCAATGTAAAGATCTGACCATTTCCCAAGGTCATTCTTACTAGTTTATCTTATGTACATTTATACATATTTGTAAGTGCTAGGTAAAAGTCTGAAAAATAAAATTTCCAGTACTATGGTGTTCATAAGTCTTGTTACTGAGCTGCCAAAAATGCTAACAATTAATAAATGTAATAGTGCAAATTTACTCTGCAAGACCTACTGCAGAGAATCACTTTATAAATACAGATTGGGGTTGAAAATTGGTGTAGAAATTAAGTCAGATGTCTTGGAGAAACTGACACTTCCTAGATCTTCTTACTCCCTAGCAAGCTGCAATCATTTTGACTCACAGGCTATTAAATCACTGAAAGGTACTGTCCAAACTATGGCACTGTCACTTTAAAGTATACCACTCTAACGTGTGCCAGATCTTCACAGCTGTGACATGGTTTAAATTCCATAATCCATCCCCAGAGGTGCCCACCCAAAGTAAAAACCAAATTTATCCATCCATTTTAAGGTGATCCATCCACAGACTATATCTTAACCTGATACAGTCATCATATTGTAGCTTTTGGAAGGGCTAGTTCTGCCCAAGAGAAGTTCCTCCTTACAGCTTATTCTGCTGTCTACCATTTGCATGTTGGTGTTACTTTGGCTACCTCCTGCTGGTGCAGCTTCATACAGCACACAGATGGAGCCATCCTCTCCAATGCGATAGGACACTTCATACGGGTCAACCCAGAGAGTGAGTTCGCTCGGAAGAAGCTGAAACAGTTCCTGACTGCTCAATCCAATCCGCTGTGCTGCCTGTCCAATGAGAGGATCCATTTTATGGTTGATCCGGATACATCGGTAACCTGATCCCTTGCATGGCTTTTCTGGAAACCAGTGGTGTTTATAATGTTCTACAAAATAAAAAACAAACATTATCCTCCTTAATTCCGTGTTCAAGGATACATACAGTGATTATTGGTCTCTTGCAAATTTCACGCCTCAAGATCTTAAAAAGCTTATTATTTTAGCATCAAATTACTTGAAAAATCATTATAGGCTTTATTTCTGCTGATGCTTTACCTAAGTGCATTGTCCCTTGGGAAGCACTCATACAAAGTTACTGTTTTGTGCTACTGTATAGAGAACAACGTCCACCACCAGAAAGGAGTGAAAAGCAACTTCCTAGCATTCAGAAAAACAAACTTAAAAATACAGAAATGATTACATACGTAACAGAAAAACTCAAGAGCTTCAAAACTTCATAAACCAGATAGGAAAAAAAGACCCCTTCCAGCATCCTCTTGAGATCACACCCATGCTTAGCTTCTCACATTCTAAGAACACCCAAAAATAACTAGGCAAGAAGCTGGGCAGCATTTGCCGACTGACTCAGGCTGTATTTCACCACTGTTTTCCTGTTTTCCATGGCGAGAAACCAAGGACTTCACTTACCTCAGGAGTTTTATCCCACCCCAAACCCTATCGATCTGACGGTACTTATAGCCCCTATCGAGCCCACTGGGACGCAGGCTTGGGATTACAAAACCCACAGGGCAGCGAAGGAACCCTCGGTATTTGTTCCTAACCAGGGCTGTGGGGCAGCTAAGCGACGCTTCCAGAAGAAAGGGGAACCGAGACTCATCGTCTACCGACGAATTTTACTTGACAAAAATAAACAGCTTCGGAGCATTTTTCTTTCTGGAAATCGGGCGGTTTGAGCGCTTGGCGCGGAGCTCAAGTCCGGGCTGCTCGGAAGCTTTGTCTACGGAGCCAAGGGCTGTGTGTGTGTGTGGGGAGGGGGAGCTGCCTGCGCGACGCCC